>JAULKM010113809.1:0-22362 GCA_032355605.1 Rubia tinctorum | reverse complement strand
ATATCTCATTCACCCTTGATCCGTTTTGAGAGTTTAAATAGTCAATTTTATAGTACTCGCGGAGGAGAACCCAAAAAAGATATCTACCGACCTTAAATACATTCGAGTCCCACTCAAAAAAAATCCAAAAGTTTACGAAAATAAACCTTTTAACCATCATTTTCCAACAATCCCCCACATGAATAGATATTGATGTAGGAATCAGAACAATCACGTCAGACATGCAGTTTGACTTGGTGATAGATTCATTTCGATGGCATAGATGCTGCCTAGGATAAGTAGGTGTCACTCTTTGAACTTTCCCTTGAAGGAATACACTTAGCCCACTGGTTAGGAAGTAGACGCGATGTCCTTGAACTCCCCTTACCGCTTGTGTGAATGACAATGCACTTCCCACACACATATTTCCTAGGTTGTGTCCATTAATCAGGCCATGACACACGCCTAGTTCTATAAGATTTCTAAACAATTGCGTCCAAACAATTCCCTTTCAAAGCAGCCACATTTCTCGCTTACATAGGTGATTCTTAGCGTAAGAGCAGTTTCGTAAACTATGCGCTCTTTCAAGTACTACACACTCGATGCCATGAATCATTAAAAGCAATTTAATGCTTAACCTCCATTTACATCACTGTTTCTTCATCGTAGGAATAAGACAGGAGGTGTGATACCCCCACAGTGATCATGATGGGTCTTTGCAGTTTAGTTGTCCCTTTGAACCTAGATCTTGGGATATCCAGTCACTTAGGTTGGGTGTCCACGTACGTAACCCATCATTTAATGGACTTTAGTCCCATTCCTCTTGATGATATTTCGACTAACTCTCGATTCAATCCTTTAATAAAAGAATCAGCTATGTTGTCCTTGAACTTTACATAGTCAATAGTGATCACTCCAGTTGAGAGAAGTTGTCTAATGGAACTATGTCTCCATCGAATATGACAAAACTTCCCATTATACAACATATTATGAGCCTTTCCAAATGAAGATACATTATCTCAATGTATACATATGGCTGGCACAGGGTTCAGCCATCTAGGAATGTCTTCTACAAATTGACGGATCCATTCGGCCTCCTTACCCACCTTGTCTAAGGCAACAAACTCTAATTCCATCATGGATCGAGTAATAACTGTTTGTTTAGAGGACTTCCACGAGACTGCTCCTCCACCTTGTGTAAAGACATACCCACTAGTGAATTTCGAATCCTTTATATCGTGTATCTAGTTAGCATCACTGTATCCTTTAACTATAGCTGGATAACTTGTATAATGTAGACCATAATCACGAGTAAGACGTAGATATCTCAACACTCTAGCTATTACCTTCCAGTGAGTTATACTGGGGTTACCCGTGTATCTACTCAACCTACTTACAGTGTAAGCAATGTCTGGTCTAGTACAACTCATTAAGTATATCAGACTTCCAATGACTCTCGAGTACTCCACCTGATTAATAGCTTCCAACTTATTCTTTCGTAGATGAAAATTGGGATCTATTGGAGTCATCACCACCTCTGAGTCATTCTTGTTGAATTTCTCAAGGATTTTGTCTACATAATGAGACTGGGTTAAGGTGATACCATCAGAGCTTCAGATGGTTTTTATCCCCAAGATCACATCTGCTGGTCCCCTATTCTTCATGTCAAAATGAGAGTTCAACATGTCCTTGGTATATTTGATCATCTTTTCATTACTACCAACAATGAGCAAGTTATTTACATATAGACATAGGATACCATATCCATTTTCCGTGTCTTTCACATAAATGCACTTATCACACTCATTGATTTTGAAACCACTGGAAAGAACGACATGGTCAAACTTCTCATGCCATTTCTTTGGTGCTTGTTTGAGACCATATAGTGATTTCACCAACTTACATAATCTTCCTCCTTGACCGGGAGCGTTAAAACCCTCAGTCTGCTCCATGTAGATTTATTCCTCTAAATCCATTCAAGAAACCAGTCTTCACATCCATTTGATGAACCTCAAGACCTTCCTTTTGTCTATAATCTTTGATTACAAGTATTGCTTTATACTTGTCAATCGAGCCATCGACTCTCATCTTCCTCTTGATGATCCATTTGTAGCCTAGTGGTTTACACCTCGGAGGTAAGTCTATTAGCTCCCAAGTATGATTATGTAGAATTGAGTCGATTTTGCTCTTAATCATTTCTTTCGACATAGGCCCCTCAGATGAATTCACAGCTTCTTTATAGCTTTGTGGCTCGCTTTCAAGCATAAACGTTAGATAATCATGACCAACTGATTTTTTGGTCCTAATCCGTTTACTTCGTCTAGGTTCATCCACTTCCTCTTCTTGATCCTCGAGATCATCAAGAATTACTACGCATTCGTCTAATGACTCAATGGTCATCTTTGACGATTCTGCCCTTTCCTTGGGAAGGAACACATCCTCAAAGAAATTTGCATTTCTTGATTCCATTATCGTGTTCTTGTGAATCTCGGAATGATGAGATTCATGTACAAGGAAGCGATAAACACTACTCTCATGTGCATATCCTATAAAGATACAGTCAACCGTTTTAGGTCCGATCTTTAGCTTCTTTGGGGTGGGATCAACATCTTAGGATGACACCCCACATTCGCAAGTACGTAAAGGACGACTTCATGCCTTTCCACAACTCATGGGGAGTTGCTTTCTCATCTTTATGGGGTATCTTATTTAAAAGATAGTTGAGCGTCAAAATAGCCTCCTCCACATGCTTTGTGGCAACCCAGAACTTATCAACATCACATTCATCATCTCATTAAGAGTGCAATTTTTACGTTCAATCACACCATTTGATTGAGGCGAGTAGGGGACAGTGACCTCATGAATAATGTCATGTTCAAAACAGTAGTCCCTAAATGGCTCTACTAATTCAAAATGAGGTTACGACAGATATACTCCTTAGAGTGCCATTCCGTTGCAGCATCTAGGGCTTCCTTAGTGCTTTTCTCATCCACAACTGGACGATCTTCGCCAACGTAGCGTTCCAAACCCATAGTGGACAAGTATAAATGACAGAACTGAACTTAAATGATTGAACTAAATTGAACTCAAATAAACTAAAATGTAAATAAACTCTGAATAATAAGAATTTTCATATCATATATAAATATTCTCACATTAAACATTTTAAAAGTTTTTTTTTCTTATTTTAAATATGGACTTGTAATGTTAACTGAAAATTAAAAACACCTTAATTCTTATGTTGTACCACCTTTGTGTTATTTTAAATAATAAATTGCATATTATTATAGTTATTTCTTATGTTGTACCACATTCATGTTATATATTTCAACAATTATTTTCTATTCTAAAAGATTATTATTATGTTAATATTCATAACAATAAAATTATTTAAAATTTAAATATTTTATTAATTTATTGTTATGTACTCCCTCCGTCCTATCAGTTTTGGCTTATTTACTTTTTCTGAGTCAAACTTGGTCAACTTTGACCATGAATATAAATTAATAATAAAAATATCATGTGAGATATTGTTAAATTCATTTTAACAATTATTTTCTAAATATCAAATTTTTATGCGGAATTATTACATAGAGCTAAAGATATTAACGGTCATATATGATTACTGGAGACATTGAAAAAGTAAATATGTCAAAACTGTTGGGACGGAGGGTGTACATTTCAGTAATATTACATAGT
Source organism: Rubia tinctorum (assembly GCA_032355605.1). Classification (NCBI taxonomy): domain Eukaryota; kingdom Viridiplantae; phylum Streptophyta; class Magnoliopsida; order Gentianales; family Rubiaceae; genus Rubia; species Rubia tinctorum. The sequence continues at coordinate 18,684 of JAULKM010113809.1, read as the reverse complement.
TGTCATATGCCAATATAACAGATAATAATATAATACACTAAACTGAAATACATATAAATATAATGAACTAAAATAAATGTAAATATGATAAAATGAAATAAATATAAATATATTGAACTGAAATAAGTATAAATATACAGAACTGAAGTGAAACAAGTATAAATATATTGAACTGATCTAATTTGAAGTGAAATAAGTATAAATATATTGAACTGAATAGATCTAATCTAATATGAATTGAAATCTAAATAATCTCTAGAGTACATGGCCATGCTATGTAACTTTAAAATCTTAATATGGAATGACTCATGCATGCTTTAGGCCGCCTTCCCCTGTACTCCTGTAGTATGTTTTTTCATCTCTCATATCCGAGAAAATTCTATTATCGGTGCTACAGTAGTTGGTTGTGGATGCAAGATGATGCATCCACGAATGTGTCCTCAATGTTTAATTTTTTTTCCTGAACAATTGAATGTGTCCTCATTAAAATTTTAAAATTTTAAATTTAAAATGCACAAGGTTATTTAAATTAGAATACGTATTTAGAGAATGCGTCTTCGATATATGTATTTTAAATTTTAAATTGAAATGACCGACGTTTATTCTAATCATCCAAAAGAAAAATGAAGACACATTCAGACATTAAACGGTTTGAAAAAAATGGCATAAGACTCGTCAGCCTTGAAGACCATTTGCGGAACACTAGAACTGGAGAAGAAACTTCCTTCTTCTTCTTCTTCCTCTTTCGGTGGGTTTGCTTTCTGCGCTATAATGCCGAGGTCTTCCTTCTTCGTCGAGGTCAAGTCGTCCGACCATCATCCTACCGGTCTTTGTCTCCAATTTTGTCGCCGATTTCGTTTGATCATAAGGTTTGTCTCTTTCTTAGATCTTTTGTTCGTTGTCAACTATTATTGATTGACGGTAGTTGTGAAACCTTTGTTGTTGTCTGTCCGGAGTTCAGCTTCCTCCTGCTGTCTCCTATTTTGTTCGACGCGCCGCCGCTGAAGCCGCGCGTGGAATACACGTTCCACTGGTGAAAGAGGCAAGCGGCCAGAGATTGGACGAGCGGTTTCAAGGTAAAATTTCTGATTTCCAGAAAATATGTTCTATCAAATATGAAAATGTAATCTTTTTTTAAGTTTTTGAAAATGTATGAAATATGTTTTTGTGTTTTTATTAAATCTTATTTGAATGAGTTTGTACTGATTATGATCAACATATAAGTATTGTGTTTTCTTAATTGAGTTCAGTTTTTAAATTCATTAGGAAAATCACTGAATTTATGATGTGGAATGATAATCTGTATTTGAAAAGTTAATTTTTTGTTATATATTACTACGATGCAGTTGTACGATGCTTTTGATGTTGTACTTGTACAGGGGGGGGGGTAAGATTAAGTATGATGTTAATGTAGGTGTGTATTATGCTCCTCCAATAGCTGAGAAAAATGTGACACTGAAATAGAGGTTAAGCCACTCTCAATTAGTTGAATTAATTGTGAGACGGCTTGGCATTGAAAGTGAGGGGTTTCTAGTGAATATCGATTATCGTTGTCCTGAGATGATTGGTTCGTGTATATACAATCGATGTTATAATGTGGAAGATGACGAATCCACAGAGACCTTCTTTGACAATGTCCATAGAATGTCCTTGTCCTCAGCTGATATTTACATTCATATGGAAATGTTATCAAACTCATTTCAACGTGCTGGTGATGTTGTCCATGTCGTTGTTGAGCAATGTTCATAACTATACATCAACAACTTTTCCTACCTTCCCAACCCCTGAATATTGCCAAGGTTTAGGATAATCTCATATCATTTGTGAGTCAAATCAACCTATATCGTATGTCCATCTCGACTGCACCTAGCCGTTCACAAGTGCTGGTATACATGGTGGGCACCATGAAGAGTTGAATGTCTTCGATGATGATTATGTTGGTGAAATTGGCGAGCATGTTGTTGGTGATGGTGGTGGTGGTTGTGACCGTGTTGTTGGCGAGGTTGATAATGATGATGATGAAAGTGAAGGTAGGGAACTTGAAGCAAAAAGTAAAGATGATCAATCCTTATTAACTGATTCAAATCTAAGGGATGATGAGAAACTAGTGGTCTCCACGAACAATGTTACCACGTCATTCCATCATATGGAGAATCGTAATACCAAAGCATTCTTTAGGGATTACAGGGGACCTGATGAGGATAGGTATGACCTAACTGATTGCGGCAGAATATTTCCTAATTATGTTCAAGCGATCGAAGAAGTTGACTTGGGTATGCGATTTTGGAGTAAGCTAGAATTGGTAGAAGCTATTTCTAGGTGGAGTTCGATGAAGAACATGGAACACCGGGTTGTGGAGATCAAGTAGCGTACATGGTATGCAAAATGTAGGGATGTTGTCGAAGGAAGTGAGAATTGTCAGTGGATTATCAGAGCTAACAAGAAGTCCACCCACGGGATGTGGGAGATCACCAAATGGGCAAGCATTGTATTGGTGTTGGTCGATCAGATGGAACACTAACATGACATTGCTGATGATCGCTCATTCTATTCGCTATCAAATTGAGATAAACCCTTCCTTCACGGTCAAAGATGTACAAGAGCATGTGCTAAAGGAGTTAAATATGACCATTTCATACAAGAAAGCATGGTACGGTTGACACAAGGCTACTAATTTGGTATTCGGAACTTAGGAGGATTCCTTTAACAGCTTGGCAACATTTATGGATGAGCTGGCCAGGGCTAACCCTACCACAGTTGTTGATTGGGTAGGCGTACCTAATAGAATACATGGTCACAGGTGTAGGAAGTTCAAGCCTTTCACCAGTGCAAGCTAGTGATCAATGTGGATTGAACTCATTTAAAAGGTGCATACAAGGCCACAATGCTAGTTGTTGTTAAGCATGACGCGAATGATTATGTATTGCTAATCGCCTATGTAATAGTTATTGTTGAGACTGTAGAGAGCTGGAACTGGTTCATGCTCAAGTTGCGACACCATGTGGTAGGTGATGATACTAGGTCCGTATGTATTATATCGGACCGCCATGAGGGGATTTTGATTGCAATGAGATATATGAATGAATGGATGGAGCTAGTGGGATACCACCAGTTTATCTTGAGGCATTTTCAGTCCAACTTCCTTAGTACAGATAGTGGGAAGTTTAAAAATGTGCATTTGAAGACTATGGTTTGGTAGCTCGGTAGTGCTAGATAAGAAAGAAGGTGGAGAGAGTAAAAGGAGGAGTTGGAGAAACTCGAACCAACTACTTGGAATTGGTTGAAACAACATGATAGCAGTAAGTGGTGTCTTACTTTTGATGGAAACCTTTGTTCAGGAATTCTTACAACCAATATGTCAGAGAGTTACAACAATTGTTTGAGGCGCGCAAGACATTTACCGATAATAGCATGTGTCAATGCCACTTTTGAACGAACAGTTGAAATGTTTGCTCAAAGGTTAATGGAGGTAAAAAACTGGAGGTACATTTCTTCAACAATATTGTTCAACATATGTGCTCTCAGAGGAGATCAACTATTCTAAATTAATGTCATTGTGTAGGTCTGTTTTGCCAAGAAGGATTTGGAAAAAGTTTGAGAAGCTAGACAGTTGGGGGGCAGCGTGGGTATGGTCAGAATTCATAAACTTACAAGGTTTTGATAAGGACCTTTGACGACAGCGTGGGTGAACACCACTATACTGTGAAATACTAGAAAAAAATTGTAGTTATCACGAATGGAAAATTTTCCATTCGCCTTGTTCCCATGCCTTAGCTGTTTGCATGAAAAGGCGTGATGATCTGATAAACCTTTGTGATAAAGAATATCACACAACCACCTCCATTCCTCAATATAGTAAGGGTTTCGTGCCTGTCTGAGATCCTGTGGCAACCCGCCAACTGGATTTTAGTTCCAAATATCGAAAAGTTTCACAACCGGAGGTGTGTTTCAGGGAGAAGGATAAGGAATCAAATGGATGAGAGGTATCCGTGAGCGACATTCTGCATAGGGTCTTGTCTGTAGTACAAAATTTGAATAAATACTCAGGTCTGGCAATTTCTGGAAATGCTTAGGTTTTCTGGAGGCAACTATGTATTACATGATATTGGTGTTAAGACTGCTTTTGTTTTGATGCTAATAATTCTTATTTTTTCATTCTACATGTTTTATTTAGAATAAATCACCAGGGATGAATTGATTTAAATTGTTTTGTGCTACTAATTGTTTTGTGATTCTGTGATACTGGTTGCTTTGTTTCATGTCAATCTTTCATTATCTCAATGGATACACCATGGATCATCCAGGGCCGATTGATGACGATTTGCTTTGCCTTCACCTGGAGCATTGTGCACGTGCGATATACAACGGTGGCTTGCAGGATTCAGCATTGCAGGTGAGACGGTGTGATGGGGTTTGTTGGGATGTTGACATCCCTGATCGAGTGGTGCACTATGTTCGTGCGGTCGGCTTCTAGGATCTGCTTGATTCCGCACCAATCCACATTTACTATTCCCTTATCATAGCTTTAGTCGAGCGCTAGAGACCAGAGACGCACACATTTCATCTTCCGATAGGAGAGGCTACTATCACACTGCAGGATATCCGTGTTCTTTGTGGTCTACCGATTGATGGTATGCCCATCATAGGTGTTAACAGAAGCAGGGGTAAGACTAAGTGGCAGACAATATGCACCGACTTCTTAGGGGCTACACAACCCTTGGATGTCATCAACGAGGACCGTATAAGAGCCTCCTGGTTGGAAAATGTATTGCATAGTCCATTTCCTCTTGATGCTACAAAGATATATTGTTAGCAGCGAGCGGGGGTATTCATTCTACTGTTGGTTGAATGATTGCTTATGTTTTACACATTGGAGTCCCATATCCCTCTCCTATTTTTGTCAATACTCATGGACTTAGATGCATCACAACAATATATTTGGGGGAATGCAATTTCGGCATACTTGTATAGGTGCTTATATGAAGCTGCAATCCCGCATGCGAAATTCATATCAGAGCCACTGATCCTACTATAGGTAACATTGCTGCTCGAACTTGTTAGTTGCTCACATGTTCATATTCATCCCTAAAATTATATTTTCATATCCTATATTCATTGACAGTTGTGGGCGTGGGAGCGAATACCGACCATTCGTCCTGCCGGGTGACTTCCAATGGCTGACAACATGAATGTTCTTGGATCCAGGTTTGTATACAATTAGTAAAAACACAATAATTACACCTTTTTCCTTACTAAGAATAACTAATATTATTCACTCTATTATTCATAGGTGGAGAGCCTGGTATGATTTATCACGATCACCAATGTATGTACTTAAAGTGTACTGTGATCAGATAACATCTCTCAACGACAGTAATGTATACGATAATTTAGTTTTCCTTATTCCATGCAAAAAAATACAGTCTCTTTCGTGAACATAAACTTGTCCTTTTATGTTAGTTTATTAGACAGCTACACACTGAAGATGTAATGCGACATTTCCTGCCATATTGTACAGCTGGTAGCAATAACTGGCTATTGTATGTCAACCTTATTTGCTGGAATATTGTCGAGGGTCATCATGTTCATCGTGTACTCGGGAAATATGGATTCATCCAAACAATACCCATGCAGTTGGTAACCAAGGATGAACAAAAAACTCTTCATTCTAGAGACCGTCGGGGGAGGTCGAATGTGGATTGGTGAATTGTATTGAGCACACATCTTCAGACATAGGAACATCAAGCACAACACCCAACCCGATCCTTGGATTAGAAGATCCATATACACCTGATCGAGAATACATGGAGTGGTATTTTCGCAGGACAGTGATCCTGATTAATCGGCCAGGAAGGCGACCAGCACTTGCAGAGGGGTTTCATGGAGATGGAGCAATTTTGGAGTTTGTGGTATTTATTAGTTTTGTCATATTACATGTAAATAATACATAAAATTTCCTCATTTCAGTATATCTAACATGTTTATCTCATTTACATAATTGTAGGTTATGTCCAAGATGCGCCTCAAGTCCAAAATTAATTTGGACGGATGTCCCCCACCTTTCACAGACGTTATCAGGGAGTTACATGGAGATTCCACAAGTGTTCTAGAATATGCGCATTAGCCATCTAGACCGTAGTATTATCAGGCACATGTGCACACCGAGTGACATCCCCCTGGTGTCTGATACAATGAAATTAGAAGCCACCATACTGCTCCTCCTGACCGACAGGGTGGTCGCTGACCTTGCCCTACAAGACCTACTCCAGCCATTGGTTCCTCTTAAGCTGGACCTTAACATGCTAGTCCAGCCCACGGAGGACCATCAGATGGTGGAACCTCACACTCCATCACTTCTCCGGCTGATTCTACTGCATACCGTACTCCAGCTACTAGTCATACACATATATCTCCCACTGCTCCATTTCATACAGGTAGCGTTCCTCACGTGCAATATCATTTTAATGATGAAGTAGGAGACGATATGGAGGAGGACTTAATGGAGGGACTTCGGGATGACGACTTATCAGTGTTTATTCATGTGGTTGTTCCTCGACACACATCCTGCACCATACGCCCGCCCCCATGTGGAACAAGTGAAAAACTTTGCAGAGGGCGTCATTAGTACCTTCGACACGTGTTTATCAAATATTGTATTACTAATATGCATTTCTACCTATCCATATATGAATGAATTCATATTTTTGTTACTCAACTTTATATTTATTTTGTTATTACTACCGTCCTCCAATTAAATAAACAGATAATATGCTACTATTTTATTTTAAAAAATTAAATTAATTATTATAGAGGAAAGTATAAATTTAAATATATATATTTTTTAAATTGTTATATATTTCATACATATTTGATAATATTTGTTTCCATATTAATCACTTGAAAGGTTAGAATTATTCAAAAAATATATAATTGAGATGCATTCACATATTTCTTTCTCTCCTCTATTTTTCAAAACAAAAATAATTCTAGGTAATTCAAAAAAATTAATAAACCAAACTTATTTCATGACTTAAAGAATATTTTCCAAAGTAATATCACATTCAGAATTATTTATTTTCATTCTTTTATTTTCCTTTCATTTTAATATAGTAAACACGAAGTATAAAATTTAAAATAAAGGAAGCACTTTTGGTTTTATTTTAATTGGAGGAAATTGCTGAATGCGTCCTATGTATTTCTAGTAGATATTTCAGGGGTTAGAGTTTTAGAATAACTCAATCTTTTGGTACATTGTACTCTAGGTATTTCCATTTTATCCTATGAAATAAATCATCGGGAAATTCACTTTATCATGGTATCCGATCCATTTACCATTTTTTTTCCAATCGCTTTGGAAATTACTTCCTTTCCATCTCGGCCAAAGCATAATTCCAGCATATATTCACTCTCCCTATCTTTGACTATCAAAAGCATAATTCCAGCATATACTCTGTCTTTTTCACTGAACAATCCCTATCACTTTCAGTTTCTGTCCCTTTCGTCCTTTTCACTGATGGCCTCTTCAGATTCAAAACTCCCTTAGAGCATCTGCAATAACCACTCAACATAACTCACCATAACTCTTTCTTTTTAAAATTTTAAATAATATAATCACTCTATCGTCTCAACTACACTCACCAAAACACTCCTCTCCAATTTAACTTCACCATCATAACTCAATTCCACACCATCATTGTCCCCACATCATTTTCTTTTTCTTTCACACATTTTTATATTTCTACAATCTAATACTTATTACAACATATATATTTTTAATGTGATGCATATATATATGTTTACATTTATATATATATATATAAATATTTATATATATATATTTTTTATTATATCAATAGAAATATAATTTTCGTAAACATTTAAAATTATAAAAATAAATGGTAGCCGAATTTAGGAAATTGAAAAAATAACAATCTTTAATAAAACTAATACATATAATAACTTGATAGAAAACATAACAACGAGATACAAACTAAATTTGAGATAAAAACATTAATAATTAAAGCAACGAGCAACAAAATAATCAATTCGAATTTCGGTATCATTTTTAAATTTTTTTTGGATATTATTGTGTTTATCCATTTAAATTGAGCAAAAATACAAATTAGACAAACACATGACACAATACCATTGGACCAAAATATACAATTTATCTCGTTAAAATCTCCACCCCACCACATGGAACCCACCCCATGTGATAAAGTGGAGAGTTTTCAAGAGCCAAAATTTACACTCTCCTCTCTCGAGTTAGCCCAAACTCTCTCTCCCTCACTCTCTATAACTCCACCATTGTAGAAGCTCACTTCCCATAACTCACCAAACTTCTCTTTCCCACTCCCCCATTGCATTTGCTCTTATTCCACCCTTATTCACATGCTGAGCATCAAATTGTCTTACGGAGTATGATAATTATATGTTGTGGCAAACTCAAGTTCAACATGTGCTCCTCTCCCAGAATTTATTTGGTTTTCTTGATGGAACTTTTAGAGCATCTGTAATCATAACTCATCATAACTCACCATAACTCCCACTTTTTAAATTTTTAAATAATATAATCACTCTCTCTCTCTCTCTTCAACTACACTCACCAAAACCCTCCTCTCCAATTTAACTCCAAAATCATAACTCAATTCCACATCATCATTGTCCCCACATCATTTTCTTTTTCTTTCATAAATTTTTATATTTCTACAATCTAATACTTACTACAATATATATATATATATATATTTAAATATATATTTTATTATATCCATAGAAATATAATTTTCGTAAACATATAAAATTATAAAAATAAATGGTAGCCGAATTTAGTAAATTGAAAAATAACAACCTTAATAAAACTAATACATATAATAACTGGAAATTTGTTGCCAGAATTTTGGTACCATTTTTATATTTTTATTTTTTGGACATAATTGTGTTTTATCCATTTAAATTCATTGGAGTAAAAATACAAATTAGAAAGACACATGACACAATACCATTGCACCAAAATATATAATTTATCTCATTAAAATTTTCATCTCACCACATGGGACCCACCCCATGTGATAAAGTTGAGAGTTTGTGAGAGTCAAATTTTGCACTCTCTTCACCCAAGTTAAATCAACTTCTCTCCCCCGCTCTCCAAAACTCCACCATTGTACAAGCCCACTCTCCACAACTCTTCAAACTTCCTTCTCCCACTCCCCCCATTGCATTTGCTCTAACTGAAAAAGCACGAGAGTTTCTTGGTTTACTCTTCACCTTTTCGAGTAATTTAATGGTAGGCTGCCTAATCTAAAGTTAACTTTTGATGTCTTCCTTATCCTTATTAACCATGATTCTGGCTATATGTCTACCTTGTTTTGGTTATTTCTTATATCAACATCTGGCTGCCATATAGTATAAATTATTAAGAATGAAAGATAGATGTGAGCATTTTGTTATTCATTCCTTCTTGAATTAGGTGCTAAAATGATTTTATATTTTGGTCGAAAGTATCAATCTAACCCCGACAATCTGAATTTGATCGGAATTATGTGAAGTGACCATTATACCCCTTTTTAAAATTAAAATTTCAGAAAATGACTAAAGGACTATTTTATCCTCATCATTTTTCCTTTATTCGTTTAGACCCAACATTTTACCCTAACTATGGAAGCTAAATTTTCATACACCCCCTTCTCATTTTCTCTCCTCCTGGTCGTTCCTCTCCTCCGCCGCCTTCACTTGCGTCACCACTTCTTCAACAAAGTAGAAGAGCCACACAACCTGGAAGTCTCATATTTTTTAATATTTTGGTGGCTCGCTGGAGACGAGTTGCTCAGCGAGAACGACTACTCACCCCGTCGATTACAATTGTTTCAAAACTCACTCCGTCAACTACTTCACCGTGCTCCAGATCGGGACGACCTTTACTCCGCTATCACTGCTCTGCTCGGGAGGCGGAGGAGGTCTGTGGGCAGAGGACTGGAGCCGTCAAGCGGAGGCGGTGCATCAGGAGCAACGACAGTGAATCAGGTGGTGTTGAATAGGGAGCTCGGTGGTGAATCGGGTGGTGGCGGTGAATTGGGAACAACGGCAGTGAACGAGTGGTGGCGATGAGAATCGAGCGGGTGGTGGTGGTGAGAATGGTGGATTGCGGGTGGTGGTGAGCGACGGAGGGTTGCGAGATGAACGACGGGTGGTTACGGTGGTGCTGGTCGGCGGTGGTGAGCGGCGAGGCTGGCTGAGGAGGAAGGTAAATAGTGGTGGTGTTGCTAGGGTTAGGGAAGGTGGCAGGTAAGGGCGGGGTTGAGGGAATGCGGCGGGTTTGGCTAAGGGAAAACGGTGGGTCGAGGGGAAGAAGTGGGACTGGACGGGGAGCGGAGGTGGTGAGGCAGTGAAGTGGTGGAGGTGGTGAAATATTCCAGCAAAACTCAAGATTCTGGCGGCGGCGGCGGTGGTAGAACAGCGGCGGTGGTGGAGCAGCTGTGAAGATGATGAAGAAGAATCTAAGGTATTTTTGTCTCTGCAATTTTAGTTTTAAGATTAGCTTATTTGAGTCTCAATGCCGAAAAATACCAAGTCAATGCGGAATGGTGTCAAAAGGTTATATCGGCACATTTGATACAAATGTTAAGGTTAAAATCGCACTTTCAGATTATACAAAGTTATATTGGCACTTTTGGAAAATAATAGGGTTAAACTTTTATTTGTGAATTGCTATATCACGCCCTGTATTTTACTTAATTACGTCATATATTTTTACTATTAAAATACTATATGTATTTTTAAATTTATTTCAAAGAATAAAGAAATTAATTATTAATAATAAAAATTTAATTTTAAATCTGGCCATCCTTGGTGTTGGCGGCGGCAATGTTCGCTGGCGGTGGCCGAAATTAAGTTTCTAGCCATCCTTGGGGTCGTCAGTGGGGTGGAGAGGAAAGGAATCAATGCCTCGTTGCCGAAAAAAAGAAATCAAAGCCACAGAGATTGAAATCATCAGCGCGGGATCTGGAACCATTGCGACGAGGATGTTCGTCGGTCTAGTGCGTCTTCTCCTGTGTAATTGCGTTTCCTGGCCAGTCCATGCTTCTTGTCGCCCCGTTCTTGTTTCCCCACCTCGGTCGGGTTCTCATTGCCATGTTCTCGTTGCCACTTCTCGTTGCCCCGCTCTCGTTGCCCTGCTCCGACCCGTTCTCCTTTCTTATTTGCGCATTCAATTTTCGTTTGTTGTTCCCTTGCCATTTGTTTTTCACCGTGCAGTGGAAATTGATTATGCCTTTTCCATTCAAATTTTTTTTCTTCATGGAAATCGATTATGCCCTTGTCGTTCGTTCTGATGATGGGGCTTGGAACGTCTGTTGATTTTCGATTGATTTGACAATGAGGGGCCTGAAACTGGGCGGGGGCAGGATGGGTTGGATCATGGATGTTCTCGGTGGCGGCGGCGGTGGTGCAGCAAGGACAAGGGAAAGGGAGTTTAATTTTATATTAATTTAAAAGTTAAAATTAGTAATATACGTGTATATACATATTGGGAAGTAATCTAGTAAATTACAAGGTATGATTTAGTAACACCCTTATATTTTCCAAACATTTTGAGCATAGGCATGTACTACTTTATCAGTATATATACTCTATGATGAATAAACACGAGAATGTATACTCCCTCCGTCTCACTTTAAAGTTCCGAATTGTTTTTTGCACAAATTTTAAAACAAGTCTATGTGTCATTTTTTTAATGGTTGATGAGAGTTGGCCTACATAAATCAAATGAAATGAAGAGTTATGATCACATAATTATGACTAAATGTAGAAATTTTAGAATTAGGAAGTTTATAGTGGGACGTCCCAAAAAGGAAAAGTATGAAGTTTATTGTGGGAGAGAAGAAGTATTTCTTTCTCTTTGAAAGATTTGTCTGTTTTAGAAAACTATATTCAACACATATATTACATTAATGTTTTTAAATTTTGCATGTTCAATTTTTTTAAATAAAAGTTAATGCTCACAAATTTAATTTTTCGGATATTAAGTCTTCCAAAGTGACACAAGGACAAGGAGTATTCCCGAACCAAAAAAAAAAAAAGCACTTTAAACGGATCATATGGCAGACAGGCTGAGGCACTCAACTTTTTAGGCCTAATCTTTTGCTTCCAGGTCTTGTCATTTCTTGTGGGTTAAATGGCCATCACAAAACTGCTAGGCTTTCTTGGAGAAGAGGCCCAATCACCAAATCCAGTGGGCTTAGATTCAATAGGAAAAGTAAGGTTTTTTCTGTGTTTAATTAAACAATTTTTACCACGTTTGATCTTCCCCGCTTCTTTTTTCTCTTTCCTGTAAAGCGTATTGTCATCGATTCTGTATCAAATAATAGCCAGGAACGTAATTGACGCTCTCGTTTGAAGTCATAGTCGGGCAAGTCCTCTGATGTTCCAAAACCAATTAAGAATGAAGATAAAAAAAATTTAGGTGTCAGAGTCAATCAGTTAGATGATTAAATTTGATTTTATCGTGCTGACTAATTTAGGGTTATATTATAACTCGTCCACCTTCGTGCTTTGTACTATCTATTTATTCTCTTCATGATCAATAATAATTAGAGTCTGTCTATTGAAAGACGGTCTTTCCATACCGTAATTGAGGAAAAACCTAGGTTTATACTGCAAATTTGAAAAAATCAAAATAAAATTTTTAGGTTGTATTAATCGGCTCATAAACTTATCACTCCTACATGTTGCATAATAAAATTTTAATATTGCAACTAAAACCTTTTACCTTTTATAATTCCAATTCAACTTTGTCTTTCCCAAGATTTTGCCCAATAATTATCATGGGAAATCATTCTTTCATGTTATCTTAGCAAGTTACGATCCTAAACCCTAAACTCTAATATATATATATATAATTTTTCGTTTGGCCGCCTCCCTCCTTCTCTTTTTTCCCGACCAAACCACCACCGGTTTCCGTCCAGATTCCGGTAACTCCGGCCAACTCCGGCCAATTTCCGACATCATTTAGGGAAGCTTTTGGTGTTCTTCTTGGTCAATTTCCAGAAGCGTTCTTCTTCCGACGCTCATCTCCCGGCTTTCTTGGCCCAGCAGAGTTCAAACCACAAGTTTTCTTCTCCGGCCAACAATTTTTAGATCCGGCGTTATCTTCTCTCTCCGTTCCGGTGTATTACATCAGCCTCTGCCATCCAGCTATCCCGCCGCTTCTCCGATCCGCTACTCCAATTCCTACGACACTTCTCTTATTGGCGGCAACAACGTTCAGGCTCTCTCTGGTCTTCTCCGGTGCCTCATGATCTCCAGTTCTCCTCTTCTCCGTTCAATCTCCCACAGTTGTTGAGGCTAGTGTTCCTCCGAGTTTCAGAATCCAACGACAAAAGAGATCTCAGGCTCAGGCGCGTTAACTCACGTGCACCTCATCCACACTCGCTCGGTCTTCACGCGCGTGTCATCTCCACGCACTTCACGTGCGCTCAGCTTGATTCCGTTTGACCGAGTTGTTTTGTTAGTTGTGCTTTGCTGCAAATTGGTTTTCTTCTACTCTGCATCATGGTTCATTTAGCTGGTATCTCAGGCTTTAAGCATCGCGGTTCCAAGTGGATTGTTGATTCTAGTGCCATAAAACACATGGCATCGTCCTCTGCTGCTGTTGATCATGTCACACCTTATCATGGCTCTTCTAGCATATATGTTGGTAATGGTTCTCAACTTCCTATTACACATGGTGTTGATTTTTGGCTTTCTAAGTCTTTGCCTATTTATGATGTGCTTCTTGTTCCTGATATCACTAAAAAATTGCTTTCAATTAGAAAATTGACTCGGGATTTAAATGTTGTTGTCTGCTTTGATGATTGTTCATTTATTATTCTGCATAAACTCACAAGGGAAACTTTGGGTCACTGTCATAATGAGGATAGTCTTTATGTGCATCTGCTTTACTGTCTACTTTGGAGTCAAATAAGCCGCGTGCATCTTTTGAAATCTGGCATGCTAGACTTAGTTGTGTTTCACATTTCGTTATTTCTAGTTTGTGTGCTTCTGGATCCTTAGCTGTCTCATCGATTTTGCATAAACCCACCCTTTATGAACCCTGTGAAAAGGCTAAAGGGAAACGTTTATCTTTTCATACAAATGATAAACGTGTTGCTAGGGTACTTGATCTAGTTCATTGTGATTTATGGGGGTCCTCTCCTATTTTATCTTCTGATGGTTTCGCTTAATATGTCATTTTCATTGATGATTATTCCCGACTCTCGTGATTTTATCCAATGCACTGTAAGTCTGATTTCTCGGATGTTAATCGCCAGTTTGAGGCTTTTGTGGAGAACTAGTTCTCGTCCACCATTAAGGTGTTTCAGAGTGATGGAGGGACTGTGTTCGTAAATGGTCGCTTACGTTCTCACTTTCAAACAAATGACATTCATCATCAGATTTCTTGCCCATATACTCTGGAGCAGGATGGTCGGGCTGAGCGCAAGCACCGCCACATTGCTGAGATGGGTTTGTCTATGATGTATCACTCTCATGTCCCTCTCTCCCACTGGCCTGGTCCCTTTGCTGCAGCCACTTATACCATCAATCGATTGTCTACTCTTGTTCTTGGTGGACGATCACCATATGAGGTTATTAATGGGCGGGTGCCCACATATACCAATTTTCATGTTTTTGGTTGTCTGGTCTTCCTGTTCGTTTGTCTATTTGCTAACCACAAGTTGTCTCCTCGCAATACTCCGTGTGTATTTATTGGCTACAACTCAAAGTATAAAGGTTTCCGTGCCTCGATCACACTACTGGCAGGATCCATGTCACTCGACATGCTCATTTTGACGAGACGTGCTTTCCATTCGCTCCATCCATTCCTTCGACGATCGGTTCTCCACCTTTAGTGTTAGGTGTTTCTGCTTTTGTTGATCCTGATCCTGATTCGGCACATCATTTACCTCCAATTACTCCTATGAAGACTACAACCCCTTGCTCCATTTGCGCCACAGATCCGCCTCCAGCACCACGACAGGCGCCTTCTGCCTTTCCACCGGTCAGTACACTTGCTCGGTCTCCACCCACCTCAGCTGCTTCTTTACCAGCCTTCTTGGTCGGTTCGACTCCTCCGGTCTCTCCTCCTTGGACTCACACTCATTGCATGGTCACTCGATCAACGACTGGAGCTATTCAACGCAGATATTATTCAGATATTATTGCTCATGGCCGTACTGCTGCTTTGCTTGCTCAGTCTGAGCTGACGGATTATCACACTGCTCTTTAGGATCCGTCTTGGGTTACCGCCGTGGATGACGAGATGGCAGATCTTCGTGGTCAGCACACTTGGGATTTGGTGCCTCGCCCTTCGGATGCTAACATTGTTGGCTCCAAATGGGTTTATCGGCTGAAGTATCGATTAGATAGTACTATTGAGTATCATAAGGACAGACTTATGGCGCAAGGTTTCTCGCATATTCCGGGTTTTTATTTTGATCACACTTTCAGTCCAGTGGTCAAGGTATCTACTATTCGGACAGTTTTTTTCATTGCCACCATGCGCGCTTGGCCGCTTCATCAGCTAGATGTCAATAACGCCTTTCTTAATGGTGTTCTCGATGCTCCGGTCTTTATGAAGCAATCGGTTGGTTACAGGGATCCTGTTCATCCAAATTATGTTTGTCGCTTGCGAAAGGTCATTTATGGACTTAAGTAAGCTCCTCGTGCATGGTTCCAGTATTTCAGCACTTATTTGACTCAGCTTGGTTTTCAGTGCAACTCCGCCGACACGTCATTGTTCTTTATTTCAAGGGGTTCCTCCTTGCTTTATCTTCTGGTGTATGTGGATGAAATCATTCTCACATGGAACGACTCTACTCTCCTTTATCATTTTATTGACCGGACGCATTGTGAGTTTGCGATTAAGGACCTTGGCGCTCTTCATTACTTTCTTGGCCTTGAAGTTTCGTCTACTTCATCAGGTGTACTTCTTGGTCAGGCAAAGTATTCTCGGGACATTCTGACTCGTGCAGGGATGTCCGATGCCTCACCAATCTCTACACCTTTTGTGTCAGGTTCTCGGTTGCACAGTTCTATTAGCCCTCCGTTCTGGAATCCGACTTTGTGTCATTCTTTGGTTGGAGCTCTTCAGTACTTAACCATCACTCGTCCAGACTTGGCATTCTCGGTTAACACAGTAAGTCAGTATCTTCAGGACCCCTGAGATGATCATTTTTTCGAGGTACTCTTCATTTCGATCTCACATTTTGTTCTGCTAGTTCTCTTGAGGTTTTGGGGTATTCTGATGCTGACTGGGCTCGCTGTCTGGAGACTCGTCGATCTACTTATAGATATGCTGTATTTCTGGGTGGGAATCTTGTTTCCTGTTGTGCCAAGAAACAACCCACTGTTTCTCGTTCCAGCACTGAGTCTGAGTACCGAGCTCTAGCCAACACTGCTTCAGAGGTTGTTTGGCTCAGTCACTTGCTTCGTGATCTTTGAGTTCCTCTGTCCGGTCCTCCGCTGTTGTGTGACAACAATAACGCTATCTTCTTGGCTTAGAATCCAGTGGCTCACAAATGGGCGAAGCACATCGACATTGACTATCACCTTGTTCGGGAGTTGGTGGCCTCCGGTAAGATTCGAGTTGCGCACGTACCCACTTCTCTTCATATAACAGACATATTCACCAGAGGGCCATCTTGTCCGTTGTTCGAGTTTTTCAGATCCAAGTCGTGCGTCGGTGAACATTCGACGCTTCGCTTGAGTGAGGTGTCAAAATAAATCAGTTAGATGATTAGATTTTATTTTATCTTGTTGACTAGTTTAGAGTTATATTAGAACTCGTCTACCTTCGTGCTTGTACTCTCTATTTATTCTCTTCATGATCAATAATAATTATCACGGGTTTTAATGTTGCAATTAATACATGTTACCTTGTATTATTCTAATTCCCCGTCTTTCCACAAACTTATGTAAAAAGGGGTTTTTTCCAACACTTTGCCTTAACGATTTTTCTCTCCGGAGAATTTTGATTCCACAAGCTATTATTATTGTAGTTAGGGGTGTTCAAAAAAACTGGAAAAACTGATAACCGATCAATACCGAACCGGTATTTAATTCAATTTACCGGTTAATTGATTAATTGGTTAATATCGGTTATGGTTATCCGGTTATGTCGGTTAAACGGTTTCTTTATCGGTTTTATATTTTGATAATCGGTCTAACCGGATAACCGGTAAGAGATTTTATAACATAATAATTAATTAATTTCAACCCCAAAAATTAATTAATTAAACTTTGGGCTTTGATCACAAACCCAATAAGAAAACTTTAAAATTCTAACTCAAATTAACTATTCTTTAAACTCTATATTATTAACCCATATATCTTTAAATAATAATTGTGCCAAAAGCAAATAATTATGCAAATAAAAGTCTATGTAACTTATAATTGTGCCCAACACTAATAATTATCAATGGGATACAATTTTATTATTAATTAAAAAATTATTCAACTCCTATGCAACAAAATTATCCAATTTTTAAAAAAATTACCCTATATTCCAAGTTTTACGGCTCTAACTACTAATCAATATTAATATGGATTAATATATTTTTAAATTTTAAATGAATTATATATATTATAATCGGTAATAACCGACACATCAATCGAAACCGATAATAACCGAACCAGTAAAACTGACATTATCGGTCGATTATTCGGTTCCTTATAAATTTTTATAAACCGATAAAAATCGAAATCGATTAACTGCTTAACCGACAAATTGACCGGTTGAACACCTCTAATTGTAGCATTGATTGAATCAGACTAAAATGGAAGGGATATTTAATGTAATACAAAAATTTGAGTGAGATGGTCTCATTCATTCTTACGATGAGACAAAGGGTTTAAATACAATAATTTAAAGATAATAAATAACACGGTGTACTTTTTATAATTTCGCTTAATCATTTGTCTCACCGTAAGATTGGTTAGATGTTCTCATACAACTCTTTCTCTTAACGTAAAATGCTGGAAATTTTTTCTCCATGGTTAAACATTTGTTGCTCCGCTAATTATGAATGACATCGTTTAACCATTCGTTTTCAAAGTGTTTTTGATTTGGACAATGTAGATCTTAGTTTAGGTGAAATGGTGCAACTTTAATATCCCTATTAAGCGAAGTAATTCATTCGTACATAGTATGCTAAATCCAAACTACAATGAAAAATGGAGGAGGGAGTGTGAAGCTTAGCCAATCAATTGGACCAAATTATTAGGCAACGTACAAACCAGCTGTGACACGTTTACATGTTCAAATCATTTTTTACTTCATCAATTTGCATTCTCCATCAAATCAGGCGCATCTTATCGTCGCAAATAATGGCCTATACGTATCACAATTATTTCGCTGTGTCCGCCATTCTACTCAAAGGAACATTCTTGCGAAGCTTCAGCCTGAAGTTACCGTTACATATATTCCTTCCACCTAAAGCTAGAGAACACCATCCAAACATTAAATAAAAGGTTAAATGCATTGATGCCCCTCAGTTCCTCTGTTTGTGCACTTCTACCCTTCAGTTTTTCAGAAGTGCATTTGTACTCCTAGTTTTGATAGGACTGGAAATTTGATACCCCTGTTGCCTGACTCCGGCATTGACCTGAGCTTGGTTCATTGCCGGTGGTAGAATCTGGCTTCACACCTCA
>JAULKM010113791.1:0-22367 GCA_032355605.1 Rubia tinctorum | reverse complement strand
TGACGGTAGCGGCGGCGGATCGGTATAATTTTCGAAAGAAGACGAGGAGGTCGCGTACGAATGCCACAAGAAAGTTTTGATCATAAACATCGATTCCAACAAGATAAGAGGCGGGGATTACTCTACAGTTGTTCAAGAAGTTGTGGCTGTTGACGACCACTTTCTCGTGATCTGAAACCCTCCCACTCTCTCACCTTCTCCAGCGACATTTCTCGACTCCCCCTTCCCCCTCGCTGACTTTCTTCCTAGTAACGTCGATTGATTTCAAATTCAAAGAAGGCTAGAAGTGGTTTGGTGCTTGTCTTTGTATTTCTTTGTTTTGTGCTTCAATTTGTGTCTCTCTCTTTTTTTTTTTTTTTGCTTTTTGATGCATTTCGTGGGATTCTAGTGAATGTTAAGTGGTGGTGTTGGGTGGTTGAAGAAAGTGGTGAATGAAAAGAGCGGTGGGTGGATGAAGAAAGCTGGTGGTGTTTAGTGGTTGAAGAAATGAGAGACGCTAGTAGTTGGAGGACCATTTTAGACTTTTTTCCTCACCAAATTAAAATCCGACCCTTTCTCTTTCTGCAGAAATGGTTGGGATTAAGTATTTGGCGTGAGGGTCCAATAGAAATTTAACAAGTGCAAGTAAAATAGATTAAGAAAAGAAATTCAAAAACAAAAACCATCCCAATCCATTTATACTTGTCAAATAGTTATTTGACCATCAGCCCAACATACTTAATTCCCTAACATACAAATTTTTTTGGTAAAGAAGTGTCTTGAATTGTTTGTTTATTAGTTTAAGAGTAATGATAAAGAGGATAAAAATTTACTGTAACTAAAGTTTAATTAGTTTAATAGCTAAGTTAACTCAAAAAATAACTGATTGAACAAAATTATCAGTTTTAAAAGACATTAAATGCATACATCAACATAACATAATCACTTCATAACCTAATCCAGTTAGTTCTCGGAGTACCACAAATCAAGCTTGCAATTATCAGCGATAGTAAACAACTAACCAGTTGAAAATAACTGCTAACCTGATTCTAGCTTAGAAATCAATCACTATTTTTTTTTTAAAAAAAGATAAATCTTGTGTTCCTATTGTCCGACGAACTTGATTGCGAAGAGCAGAGATGTTATGGTGAGTCGGATTGATCCACAGTCGGAGTCAGAGGCGGAACAAGGATACATTCGTGGCGGGGCTGATCGATCAGTAAAAAAAAATTCCATAATCAAAGGGGACTGATAATTTTTTTTTAAAAAAAATACTACCCAAATTTCTCGTAATTTTTATCTCAGCGGGGGCTGGGGCCCCTCCAGCCCCATGTATATCCGCCCCTGGTTGGAGTTCATCCGATGATCACGCACGTCTCGTACTCAAACCGCCCTTGTTTAATTTCATATTACAGGAAAAAATTAGTCAGAATTTAGGTTAAAATTGAAATTTTGAAATTATACATTTGCTATTACAAGCACTGTGAAGATTACTTTGGTTGGTATGAGGCCACCGTGGTGTGAAAGCCATCAGTCTTATAATTCGACGCCAAAATTTTGGTTGGGTTGGTTAGAGTTGTGTTAATAAATAAAATTGATTTATTTTAGAAGTGTGGAAGATCACCTTCTTTTAGGCCCTATTTTGTTAAGCTTATTTGGTGTTAAATTTAATTTATTGGTGTTGAATTAAGTTTATTGATCTGAGTTTAGTTTATTGGTACTTAATTTAATTTATTGGGTGGTGAATTGAGTTTATTGGTGTTGAATTGACTTTATTTATAGTTTATTTATTTTTCAAATGAAAAGAAAGACTCTCAAAATGATGTTGTACGCGTAACATATTTTGCTTTTAGACTTTTTACTCAATCAGTGACAGTCGAGAACCCAAATATTTTTTATATTTTTTAGTGGTGAATTTAGTTTATTAGTGTTGGATTTAGTTTATTTCTGTTGGGTTTAGTTTATTAGTATTGAAATGTGTTGAAATTAAATCCAACTGGATAGAGTCTTACTCTAAATACTTTATGCTATTAAATAAGGCAAAGTCTTGGGAAAGAGTCTATGGAAAGACGGAGTTTAATTAAAAATAATAAAAGTTAAAAGGTCTTTGTTGCAATATTAAAATTTTATTATATAACGTGTAGTAGTTACAAATTTTATAATCCGGTTCATGCAACCCGAAAATTTTATCTTCATTTTTTCAAGCTTACACTTTAAACCTTGGTCTTTCCATGACTTATGAAAATACCGTCTTTCAAGAGACGCACTCATTAAATAAACAGGTTTTTCAATAGATTATTAAACACCACAAATAATTTATAATTTCCGACAAACACTCCTTCATAAATTAAGTACTTTGAAAGAAGAAGGACATGAGAAAACCATAAATTGTTTTTGTTTTCACTTGATACCTTACCACTTAATTTTAATTTATTAAGTGTTTAAATAATTTACATATAATATTTAATTTTAAATACATTTTATAATTGGCAAAGTTTTGAGAAAGACGGTCTTTACATAGGCTTATGGAAAAATGTGGTTTAATTAGAATAATAAAAGGTAAAAGGTCTTTGTTGTAGTATTAAAGTTTTATTATGCAACGTGTAGTAATTATAAATTTTATAACCCGATTCATGCAACCCGAAAATTTTATCTTCATTTCTTCTAATTTACACTTTAAATCTTGGTCTTTCCATGACTTATGAAAATACCGTCTTTCAAAAGACGCATTCAAAGTTTTAAACATCAAATAAAAAACTAAATAATATATATATATATATATAATTTGAATAGTTAGACATCCAATAAAAAACAAAAATATTCATCAAATTAAAATAGAAAAACATCAAAACGTGACTCTATTATTAAAAAAAAACACCGGTAGTAAAAATTTAAAAAATCAATTCATACTTCTAAAGCATCAAGGGATGCATAAAATAAAAACTATTGTTTGAAGAAAAAAACATCGATATTAAACTTTTAAACGCACGCTGAAAAACTAAAACATCAATAAAAATGAAAGCATAAGGAACATTAAATTAATAATATATCATTAACCAACATCAAAATAAATTAACTTTTAAACATGCAACATGTAAACACAAGTTTTAACGCTAAAAGATCAACACTTAAGTTTAAAGAACATGCACCAAAAAATATCAATTTTAATTTTTTAAACGACATAATGAAAAATTAAAACATCAATAAAAATGAAAGTATACATCGCAAATTAAGAATACAGATAATAAAATATCACAAACTAGTATCAACACACTGAAATGACAAAATTTTAACATGCAAATAGGATTCTGAAAAAACATCTTAGAGTTTGGTTGAAAAATCTAGTACTGAAAATGAAACATCAAGTCTAGCAGTAAGAACTCGCACATTGCAAGGAAATGGAACAAAAAAATGATTTGTGAATTTCTCCGACCCAGATATTGACCCATGAGATTCTTATGATCCGGAATCATTAATTCCTCAAGCATTTAATTATGCTCGACACCACCCCCCCCCCCCAAAAACAAGAGGTATTTGCACCCAAATCCCTCCTTCATCTCCCAAACTTTCCTTAATTATATTCGAAACTCTCTCTAATTAAACTTCTTTATATTGCATATCAATCTTTGGTCTTGCTACAAGACGGTCTCGCACAAGACTGTCTAAATTCAGTTAGTAAAATATCATATCACTATTGTAGAGAGGGACTATTAAAGATGTTTCTATTGTACTAGAGAAATCACTTTGTAGGTGACTTCTCTGGCCCCAGCTTTGATCGTTCGCAATCAAAAGCGATTTAAGAAACCGCCTTTAATCGGGATCAATCAAACCTATTAGAATAAAGATTTTATTTTTGAAAATTAGTTATTGTATTACCTTAGGTTTCCTGGATTTGCTTATTTCTTAAGCAAGCTCTCGTATAAATACATGTTTATACATAGTTTTCCTAAAATTCTTATACTGTTTTACATGTTATCTGCCTAACCGATACTGTGTCTCTAAATTTTTTATTTTCCACAAACCCTACTCTAAACCCTATATTTTGCCACCCACCGCCCTCTTCCAGTGGCCGCCGCGGGCACCCCAAACCCGTACATCACTACTATCATCGAACCCCAAAATGCCACCACCGATCCGCTCACTCTTGTTGCCTATAACACTACTCAATCTCTCAAACTGCATGTTCTTCAATTTTTCCCGATAGCCATAATTACTCTCTACGGCGCCAGTCCATCAAATCCGGTCTTGTGGCTTATGATATGGATTCTTTTTTGGTCCCGGGATCGAGCCCGACTGAGATTCTACCGCCTCCATCAAATCCCTCCAAGCAGCAGGCTTCTACTAGCCCTAATCCTGAGTTTTGAATATCGCTCATGATGGTTGCATAGAGTGTCTTTATGCAGTGTCGGTGATATGTTATATTTTGTGCAGCATAACTAGTAAGGAGTCTCTTTATTAGCATACTTTAAAGCTACTCTAGGCACATAATTTTCGTAATTTTATAATACCAAATTGATTAGAAGAAGTTAAGAAATCTAAGAATTTACAAAAAAAAATGAAAATTTAATGAGTTGAATTTACAACCCATTTCTAGCTATTACTTTTTAGCTCATTAAATCTTCATTTTTTATAATTTAAATTCTAAAAATACACAACACTTGAATTTGCATCTATTTTCTTATTTAGAGTATAATAATTATTATTTTTAACATTTCAGATTCATTCTTATATTTTACACAGATTACACTCGTCTAAATATTTTATCAATAAAAAATGATATTTTGAAAAATAAAAATTAAAGCAAAAGATTCAACTAGTCTTAATTAGGGCTGATTCAATACCCCTTTCTCTAATCCGGAAGAAAGGAAAAACAAATTGCAGATAAGATCGAAATTTTCTAAATCAGATATAAATCTGTACATTCATTTCATGTCCGATCCAAGTATCTCTATAATATCTACCGGCCCATATCTAAAATCAACGCTATCTTCGAGCTCAAAATTCCCCTACCTCGTAACATCAAAATTGCTAATTAAATATGACAATCAAATTGCAATAATCGTTTTGTCTCTCTGGCCGCCACCCAAAAATACGCTGCTTTGTAAGAACCGCCCTAAAACTGTTACAACTCAAGTTTTGACCAGCTATTTCGGAAATAAGGAACTGATGTAATTTTTTGTTGTTTAAGTTTGTCATATGAATCTATTGATGTAATATTTTTTGAGCTTTGGTTGCAGTTGAGCATCAATGGCAATGGAGATCGACAGTCCTGATAAGAAAAGTCCTAACTGGCCTGAAATTCCGAAGAAAAGTGCCGTCGAACTTTTTCCGGTTGATGTCGGTGGTCAAGGTGTTGGACAGCCATATGCTCCGGCGGACTGGCCGGAACCAGGGGATCAGTGGACCTGGAAGGTGGCCGGGAAAAGGATTTCAGCTTCGGGGTTCTACAAGGACAGATATCTTTACCCCCCGAAACGGTTGCTCGATGCCGGTAGTCGAAAGAAACATGGGATGACTGCTAAGAAAGCAGTGAAGAACTTCATCCAGACCAGATTCCCAGGTGCCGATGCTGATGCATTTCTTGCTTCATTCAATTGGCAAATCCCTTCCAACAACGTGGCAGCGTTTGAAATGACAGGTTAGGTTTTTCTGTAAATGATTGTGAGTTTCTGAATCATGACCTAAACTTGGCTAAATTGTTGTAGATTGGAATCAGTATAAGGTGACAGAGCCTCCTGCGGATCAGCCTCGCTGTAAGGCTGGCAATGTATCATGCATCAGCCTATCTGTGGAGCATTCGGGCGATTCTTCGCGCCTCATGATCTGCGATGGTTGCTGCGCTGAACGGCGCTTCTGCAGAGACTGCTGTTGCATCCTTTGTACGAAGCCAGTCAGTTATGATCACGGGGGGTACGCGTATGTGAGATGCGAGACAGCAGTTGATGGAGCCATCTGTGGCCATCTTGCGCACATTAACTGTGGTCTCAAGTGTTATTTGGCTGGAAAAGTTGGAGGAAGCATCGGTTTAGATGCAGAATACTACTGTCGGTTCTGTAATGCTAACACCGACCTTGTTCCTCACGCAGAGAAGCTTTTGCAGATCTGTGACTCACTGGCGGCCTCCTCTCGCGAGACTCTTGAGATGGTACTCAAGACTGGTGTTTTAATTCTGCGTGGCTCGGAGAGAGATAGCGCGAAGGGGCTCTTTCAGCGCTTCTCTTCTGCTTACTCATTGGTACTATTATTGAAATTCGTATCGTGTTTTTCCTTTTCTATTTTCTTGTTCCATCTGCTCTTAATTGGTTACCTATATTCTGTAATAACAGGTTAGAAGTGGAGGAAACTATAAATATTTCGGGAAAGAGGGAAGCACAAGTGAAGTGATTCCAGGTGATTAAGGTTTTATCTGTACGTAGTGATCATGTTATTGTGCATTGAACATGCTGGTTTCACTGCTATGATTTTGTATTATAATTTGACGTGATTATGTGACTGGTCATTTTGTATTATATAATGTGTAGAGCAAGAATGCATTATAATTCGACGTGATTTATGGGATGGATGATTCGTGCTTTCAGTGTAATCATCCTCTCTTGATTTAGGGTTTCCATGTCTATTTTGTTATGTCTGGTTTGGCTGCTTAAGTCGGAAACTCGTAAATGATCATAAACTCGTAGCTAGATTTCCATTATTTTATGTCTTGTTTTGGCTATGTTAGTCAGAAACTCTTACAGTATTTCCTATTATATTGTTATGTCTGGTGTAAGGTTAAATGTTTGGATGTTTTATTATGATGATCAGTACAGTTTATTTAGGTTTGGCTGAACTCGGTAACTGGTAGATGACAAACCCTTGAAATTTGCTCATTGTGTGCAAAATAGGACCATCTGAATCATCTGATCCAGCAAGGGTGACTTCACATCTTGCAATGGCTGTTGATCCTCCAGTCCCGTGTTCAGAATTTGATCACAAGGCGGAGATCATAAAACTGGCCGGCGAAATAGATCAGATTCTGCAGATCATGAACAAGTGGCAAGAAAAGGATGATGCTCAGAAGGAACTGATTCAGAGTCTCCATCAGCAGCTCGATCACGAGAGGCATGTAATCGAGGGCATCGTCGGCAGGGTGAAGCAGATCAAGGAGCAAGTGATGAAGCTTAAGGACCTGAAAGATGTGTGAAGAGGATTTGGAAGTAAACCCCAAGTAATTCTGAAAGAATGTTTTGATTTAGAAGAATTAGACTCTTTCGGTTTGGTTTTTGCTTATGCCCATGCAGACTTTTTGTGTCCGAAGTTTTTCGAAATTATGGTGCTACTTCTCGGGGAACATTTTATCAATGTTGATGTTATTATTGAACATTGCCATAAAGCGCCCTTCATTTTCATGGTTGTTGCAACAACATAATCTTCATTAAATGATAATTTGAAGTTCATCCTTTGCTATAACTTTTTGGTTCAAAAGGAAGTGTTATTTTGATCTTGTTATACTATTTTTTAATTGAAAAATATATTTGATATTATCTCTTGACAAATGTTATCTGAAAGTATTATAGTAGTAGCAGTTTAGAAAAGAAAAAAGAAACTAAAATTATGACGCTCAACTCTTTGAATAGTATAAAAATAACTCCCGATTCTTTTTAGGAGTCGAGATGAGCCTTTAGTTGAGATTAGAAATAATTTTTAAGTTCGGAAGTGGCTCTTAGGTCACATTTTTTATTTGAAAGGCGGTTCAAAATTAACTAAAGGCGCTTCCACCTTTAATTGTGATGTTCCGCCTTTAATTGCGATAAATTAAGGGCAGTTCCACCTTTAGAACCGCGTTTAATTTAGGTTCTGAATCATTTACGAGTTTGGAAATACTCTCCCAGGTCAGCTGTTAAATATAAAGGCGAATCTAATTATAGAACAATCTTTAATGGGCTGTCTTTTGGCCCAACATAAAAGAAAGTGTTAGCCCAAATGCCAAACCATCTTCCTTTATTAGTAGATATCCTAAGCCCCTTCCTTCTTCACGAGCCCCTCACTCTGCCACCCTAACTCTAGCCCCACACTCCGCCACCCTAACTTCACCGCCGCCATCCCCGCCGGCCAACCCTCACTCCTCACGTGGCCACCCGCACACCTCATATCGCCACCCTCACACCTCATATCGCCACCCTCACTTCACCGCCGCCACCATAACCTACCTCCATCGCTGCCACCATCTCCTTCAACCACCCTCACACCTCCGCGGCGCCGGGAAGCTCCGTCGTGAAGCTAGCCTCTACGCTTCTGTCAGTCTCATCCACCGCTACTCGCTCGCCTCCGCCGTTCGCCATAAAGCTCCCTAGTTCGCCATGAAGCCAGAGACTCTGGAGATTGATCGACACCGCTAGTTGCTCGATCAAGATGTCGCTCGCTGAAGAACGCTTCCGCCGCGTTGCCACAGAAAGCCTCCGCCAGAGATGGCGTTTGTATTGCTGCTATTTTTGCATTTGTATATATGTTGTTTTAGCGTTTGTATTGTTGTTGCTCTGTTCTGCTTCTGTGATCGATCTAGGTTTTCCTCTCATTCAGAAGCTGATTAATTTTGGATAGCTATTTTTTGGAAGGTCAAAAATAGTTTATGAGTTTGGAAACTGTTTCTGACCCTATTAAAGGGGGTTATTTGAACCGTCTTTGATCGAAATCGATCAAATCCGAAGTCAGAGACAGTGATTCTAAAGTGACTTCTCTGATTCGATAGAACCTCCCTTAATGACTCCTTCCTCCAACTATGCGATGTTGGCGCATAATTATGGTAGACGGCTGGAGAGGAAAGAATAAATAATACATAAAAGTGTTTATATAATCCTATATAATATATGTTAATATAACTTTCTGAGGCTGGAGAGGAAAGAACAAAAAATTAAGAAAAGTGCTTATATAATTCTATATAATTCACATAAGTGTTAATATAATTTTTTGATAATTGAAAGTGACAATATAACCCTAAATAATAAGTAAAAGTGCAAATATAACTCTTTCCGGTAACTTGTAGCCGCAATTTTGTGAAAAGACATTTATGCTCTTCTGAAAAAATAATTAAAAAAGGAAATGATTGTATTGCCCTTAGCATCATTAATACCCCCAATATTTTTTACGGACAACAGTCAGACCACCGCCATGCTACAGTCGGACATT
Organism: Rubia tinctorum; assembly: GCA_032355605.1. Taxonomy (NCBI): domain Eukaryota; kingdom Viridiplantae; phylum Streptophyta; class Magnoliopsida; order Gentianales; family Rubiaceae; genus Rubia; species Rubia tinctorum. The sequence continues at coordinate 13,226 of JAULKM010113791.1, read as the reverse complement.
AGTCAGGCCACCGCCGCACCGCCGCCAGATCACTGTTGCACCATCGTCGTAACAGATAGGGTTATATCAGCACATTATGAAAACTAATAGGGTTAAATCAGCACATTTCTAAATCTTATAGGGTTATATCAGCATATTCGTAAAAAGAGTAAGGTTATACCAACACATACTATAAAAACAAAGTGTCATATTAGTACAAAATCAATGCCAATCGCATGCAACCGCCATTTCAACCTCTTCTACCGATCACCGACGGTTTAGAGTGTGATTCCAGCAGTGAAGGAAGAGTTTTAGCGAGTTTGACGCATCAGATGCTAAATTGGAGGTGCGAGAACCCTTCAAAATGCTATTTTCATCTGAAATCCCCCTTAGTTCACTAGATTAATGCGATATTTGAGTTTGATTCTGTGATTTTCTTTTGCTTCTCGTCATATGAATAGAGATATGCGGTATATATGGACTAAAATTGTGATCATTAAAATTCAACTTGGTAATTATTTGCGATGAATCTCAATGAGCAAAAGAGCTCACTCTAGTTTAAATAAACCAAACAGGTATATCGGTCATGAAAAAGTGAAAAAAATTTATTGCGAGTGAAGTATTTGTTGAAATGGTAAATATAATCTCAACATCGTGATTGTAATTGTCTGATTTTGTAGCACAGTAGTTGCTATCACTATTGGAGAACACCCACATAGGCACCGGTATTTTGAGCATTTTCATACTAGTGTCTAAGTGACCCTGTGCAAGAATGTAGTTACATAGGCACCGGTATGAAAATGCTTGAAATACTGATGCCTATGGTGAAATGCCGGTGCTAGTACATAGGCGATCAATAAAAAAATCTGGCATGTGATAATAATCTCACTGGCCGGAATGAAACCTAGAAATTCATAAATACCAATAGGCCGAACAAAACACCAAAAAATCATAAGTTCATTACATTTATCTAAAAATAACATTACATAATCTTAGTGACATAAAATTTGTTTTGAAACGACATAGAAAAGGTAACCCTAGCAGGCTGGCGGCGGAGTCGGAGCTGCAGCGGCGAGAAACCCGAGTGATGGCAGCGGTTAGCAGCATAGGACCTTAGGAAGTGGGGTAGCGAGTCGAGGCAGTAATGGAGAGAAACCCTAGTGGTGGCAGCGGCAAGAAACCCTACCGGAGACGAGCGGCGAAGAACCTTAAGCGGTGGAGCTTCGCCAACTATGGGAGCGAGCAGCGTAAGTGGGGAGCGAGAGGTGGAATGGCTGGATCGGAGAAGGGGGTGTGGCGCCGGATAGGGGTGAGATGACAGAGGGGTGAGGCTAGGTGGGGGGTGAGATAGCGGTTAGAGGTGAGAGGTGAGGTAACGGTGGATCTGGAGCGGCGGAGAGGGAGAGGTGGTGAAGGAGGAGGGAGAGAATGGAGAGGAGGCAGAGGCAGGGAGAGGTGGCCAAGCGAGGGTTATTAGGAGAGGGGAGTTTTATATGACTAGGGTTTGGGCGCTCTAACTTGGGTCAAGTTGGGCTTCTTCTTTTTAACACCGTAGCACAGGTATTCATAGTGTGCTAATGGTGATCTTACCGGTGCTAATACTTCAAAGAGAAGAAAAAATATTCCAAATACCTAGCATCGGTATGAAAACCGGTGTCTATGGTAATCATATTGGTGCTAGGTACTTCAAACGTAGCTGTGTGACGTTGCTTTAAATGGGTGTTTTAATTTATTTTTTTCTTCGAGCAAAGAGAAGAAAAATATTCTAAGTACCTAGCACTTGTAGCCTGACAAGTTCCTATGATGGTGCTACCTGTGCTAAAAAAAATCCCTCAAAATATTGTACAAAATTTCAAAATTTCATTTTCCCGCTACACAGTAGCACCGGTATGACTGAAAAATAATGTCGGTGCTAGTATATTTTGCACTCTAAGTTAACTTTTTATTTTTTATAAATATGTCCATGGGAATAAATTTGGAGGCGAATCACAAAATTGTAGAAATCAAAATGTAATTAAATAAGATACAATTACATTATTGAAAATTGGGCTATAATGGGTGAACGGAAGAGCTTGTAACATAATTCTTTGAAAATTACATTGTGATCCAAAATTATGTTACCCCATTACCATTGCTCTAATTTACATGATTTTTGTATTTCTTGCCTAAATATGGAAATATAAAATAAATAATTTTTTGGCAAAATATTGAAAAGCGCTAGTATATGTTCTAAAGTAACTAATGGTTTATTATTTGAAAGTTATAAAGTGAAATCGGAAAAGATTATGGATATATTCTTGTGCTTGATTTTCGATAAATATTCCCTTACAGACATGGACAATACAATGGGAGTGTATAGGGTAACATCACATTCTAACGGATTTCAATTTAGAATTATGAGTAAAGTTTTTACCTTTTGCACTTTGGTCCCTCCAAGAAGTTGGAGTCATTGAATCACGAAATTGGCGGAACCAAAATGCAATTCAATAATATATTATCATAACTCTGCAATTTGGACATGTATGGGTGAACGGAAGGGTCTCGAAAGTAAACATTGATTACTTCTAAAAATTCTTGAAAAATTACACTGTGGCCCAAAAGTATGTTATCCATTACCCATTGCTCCAAAAGACATGATTTTTTTTATTCTTGCCTAAATGTAGAATATATATATATATATATATATATATATATATATTGGGTGAAATATTGAAAAGCGCAAGTACATGTTCTAGAGTAACTTATGGTTGATTATTTAGAAGGTACAAAGTGAAATCGGAAAGGATTGTGGATATGTTTTTGTGCTCAATTTTTTATAAATATTCCCTTACAGACATGGAAAATACAATGGCGGTGTATAAGGTAGCATCACGTTTGAGCGGAATTCAATTTGGAGTTATGAGTAAACTTTTTACTTTTTGCACTTAGGTCCCTCCAAGAAAGTTGGAGTCGTCAAATCACAAACTTGGCGGAACCAAAATGCAATTCAATAATATGTGATCACAACTCTGCAATTTGGGCATGTATGGGTGAACGGAAGGGTCTCAAAAGTAAACATTGATTACTTTTATAAATTCTTTGAAAATTACACGGTGGCCCAAAATTGTGTTACCCCATTATGCATTTCTCCCAAATACACATTTTTGTTATTCTTGACTTGATATAGAAATATTAAATAAATGAATTTTGTGGTGAAATATTGGAAAGCGGTAACTCATATCATAAACCAATTTTCAAAAGTAACGCATAAACCTATTTTTCAAAAAAAACATTATGAGTACTGGTACTATTACCGATGTCATTTCTCAACATACCGGTGCTAGATATTTTCCCACTAAAATTTTACCGGCCAAAAGTATCGGGCATTGGCACCGGTATTAGCACCAATATATGTCAATCATCCGAAATCGGTGCTGAAAAATATTAAATTCAAACATTTTTTCTTCAGAGGCACTAGTATTTAGTATACCGGTACTGAATTTATTCATAGGCACTGATTTTTTGTGTACCGATGCTGGATTTATTATAGGCACTGGTATTTTGGTTTTTAGCACTTGTATCACTAACGTACTAGTGCCCATGGGGGTGTTTTCCAGTAATGTATAGTTTGGGAGTGTAGTTGCGTATGTTACGCCGCATTTCAGTTGTATTCATTAATCTATATAAAGGATATGAGACCCTAATCTAAGTGCGGGTTCTCTTCTTCCATTTTATATTGTTTTCATCCTTTGTTTTTCACATGGTATCAGAGACTACCCCATAAACAAGATGGCCACCTCTAGCACTTCCACAACCATGACAAATAGTACCCTCACAAGCACAAACTCTGGAACAGTGGTTTCTCCATCAATGCCAACACCAACATTCTCCCATCTCATCAATATTAGGTTAACGCATGACAATTACTTGTTGTGGAAAGTGTTGGGTGTGTTCAACCCAAGTGCCACATTGGAAGTTGAGAGGGTGTTAGTTCCCTATAAAGTTAGAGTCACACTACATTAGTATGAGATCTTTTGGGGGTTGGACCCAATAAAACCATGCGGGCTTTGCCCAAAGCGGACAATATTATACTAATATTGGTTGTGGTGGGCTTGGTTGTTCCAACAAGTGATATCATAGTCGTGGTTATGATCGGGATGGAGACCGCATGTGTGCCCAATGTGGAAGCCCTTAGTTGTGCCCTTGGTGGTGGCAAGAGTGCCCTTGTGTCGAAAGTCTGCCTGACCAGGTGGTTGTCAGGTGGCGTGTCCCGCAGGTGTGACGGCGGTGCAAGATGGTCCGCGCGAGGATGAAGGATACCGTTGTGTGGTCCTTGGTTTGAGGGGATATTGTTGGGTGTGTTCAACCCAAATACCACATTGGAAGTTGAGAGGATGTTAGTTCCCTATATAATTAGAGTCTCACCACATTAGTATAAGGCCTTTTAGGGTTGGACCCAATAAAACCGTTCGGGTTTGGCCCAAAGCAGACAATATCATACTAATGTTGATTGTTGTGGGCTTGGTTGTTCCAATAGAAAGCACAATTTGTGCCTTATCTTCGTGGGCAACAACATTTGGGCTATGTGGATGGTTCCATTACATGTCCGGCATCGAATATTACTCAGACAACGGAGTCCGACATCTCAGAAGTTCAAAATCCAAAATATTTGAAATGGCTTCAACACGATCAAATGGTGTTGAGTGAACTCCTTGCTTCATTATCAGAAGGGGTGCTTGGTCGAGTATTATTTCTCACCATGTCCAGAGAAGTTCGGATTTCTTTAGAACAGATGTTTGCATCTGGTTATAGGGCTCGAATAATGTAGATTTGAGTTCAATTGGAAAACATAAAGAAGAATGATTTTCCAATTATGGATTACTTAAACAAAGTTCAGAGTTTGGCAGACAATATCGCCTCTGTTGGGAAGAGTCTACAAGACGTGAAGGTTATTTCATATATATTGGCTGGTTAAGGACCTAAATATGATTCCTTAGTCACCTTTATCACCACGAGGGAAAAACCTATGTCCCTTACCGATTTATACGCCCACTTGTTAAGTTTTGGATGAGGAAAAAGCATCAACATGGTGAAATTCCAATTTCAGAGGTATTAGCAAACAATGTTGTACACGGTGGCGTACTTGGCACTCGTTCATCATTATTCCTCAACAAAGGAGAGCGTGGACATGGTTACAACACCAATCGCCCAACCTGTCAGGTTTGTGTCAGAATCGGGAATAGTGCCTTGAAGTGTTATCACAGGTTTGATCAAGCTTACAAAATTGGAGATCATATTGCTGCAATGGTTCAAACTCATTCTTATGTCATGGACACAAAGATAAATTGACAAGAATGGTGCTACAGTAACCCCTGCTGGATGCAAATAGAGAGGACACATTACCATAATGCGTCCTCTACCTTTTTTTAAATCATGCATGCAAGAAACGCATTTTGGTAATGTGTCTTATGTGTTTTGTTTTTTTTCCCGCCGAGCATCTTGTAATTCTTTCGTTGATCGGCCTTTTTACCATAATGTGAAGACTCATTATGGTAATGCGTCTTCGATCTGCATTTATGCTCCAGCTCTTCCCCCATTTGCTCGCTCCCTTTTTTCTGCTTTTTGCTCTCGGTCCACAACTTCTCGTTTTCTTCTCTCGGTTTTCGTCTTCCCCGTCCAGCTAGCCACGCTGGAATTTCATCTTCTCCTGGGTCTCATCTTCTCCTCGGTCTCGCTGCCAGAATTTCGACGGAGGTACGGTGGTTTAGTAGATCTAGTGTTTGTTTAACGTTTTTTGCCTGAAGACCTCCCAATGACACTGGTGCTCCGATATAGTTCTCCCTGAGCTTTGTCGGTTGCTGTTAGTGCCGGAGAGGGTGTTGAAGGATGCGCGTAGGACACTCGCGCCGATCAGCTCTCTGTGCGTGGCCTTCACGCGCCACCCTGCAAGCCGCGCGTGTTGAGCACGCACCACTTCAGACGGAGGCGTTTGGCCTAGGATTGCATTTCATTTTTTGGGGTATTCATTTTGGTTGACATTATTTTGTTTGAAAAACGAAAGTATGTGGAGAGAAAACTGTGGAATACATTCTTTGTCTTGTACGCATTGGATTGAGAATCTTATTTTTGTTGAGTGACTATTGAAGAATATTTTTAGAAATATATTGTATGAACAGCTGAAATCTTTGAAGAGTTTTTCTGAAATACATTGTATAGGTTGTGTGACCCTTTTGCGGAGTTTAAGTTTTTGTTTGGTTGAACGAGAATGGTGTAACTTGTATTTTACATAATTCTGTGGGGATTTTCATATTCTGGCATGGAGAAAGGAATGCAAAAACTTATAATGTTATTAATGGATATTATTTGTATTATGTTGGAGTCAATATGACCCGAGCCATAGTATTTTGTATTCCAAATTGATGTTGAAGATTTTAAAGTCGTTATGGAAATGATCGAACTGGCGGTGTTGAATGTTATTATTTGTGTGGAATGTACGGTGATTGTTAATGACATTTGGATTTCATTCCCATATGTACTTATATTTTAATTTGTAATTTTGTAGGGAAAAGTTAGGGGTGCGATACTGTGCAATTTTTACTGGTATCTGGAGGTTTTCACCTTCTCTCAAGAGGGTATGTTTTACTTGCACGAGTCCTGATTTAGACATATTAGATGTGTAATTGTTGATGTGATAAGAAATATGTTTTCATGTAATGCATCGAAGTCTTATGAATGAGTTTAGATTCTTTATGATGATGAGAATGTGAAGAATATGTTTTACTATGATGTTCCATATGCGGAGTCATTGAATGGTAATCTACGGTATTGAATGGTAATATTATTTTGTGAAGGTAATTAATTGTTGTGTGCTACTATGTTGCAGTTGTACGATGAATTTATTGTTGTACTTGTATAGATGGGGTGTTATTAAGTATGATGTGAATGTGGGTGTGTACTATGATCCCCCCGTAACTGAGAAACATGTGACTGTAAAGCGAAGGCTAAGTCACTCTCAATTAGTTGATTTAATTGTGAGATGGCTTGGCATTAATTGTGAAGGGTTTCTATTGAGAATCTTTTGTCATTTTCCAGAGAAGATTGATTCTTCTATGTATTATCGATGTTATGAAGTGGAAGACGACGACGGAGACCTTCTTCGATACCGTTGATGGAATGTCTCTGTCGTCAGCAGATCTTTACATTAAGTTGGAGAGAATTGAGATTAACTTTGAACGTCCGGGTGATGTTGTCCCAGGCACGTTCATGTCATTGTTGAGCAATGTTCAAAACTATTCCCCGGCAACATGCCCTCCCTTTCCAACTCCTAATTATTGCCAAGGTTTTGGAGAAGCCGGTGAGGCGAGTCAACCTGCAGCGTATGTCCATCCAGGTTGCTGTCAGCCCTCTATGAGTGCTGGTCTGGATGGTGGTTATAATGAAGAATTGAATGTCTTCGACGATGACTACGTCGGTGAATTTGGTGAGGCTGGGTCCGGTGGTGACCTTGTTACAGGTAGTTTTGATGTGGAGGGAGAGGATGCTAAGGGTGGGGAATTTGTAGCAGACGATGATGATCGTTCCTTATCAACCGATTCAAATCCAGGGGATGATGATCGTTTGTTGTTGTACACGACCAATGTTCCCACTGCATTCCATCAAGTGTGGAATCCCAATACTAGGGCATTCTTTAGGGATTATGGAGGGCCTGAGAAAGGTGGGTATGACCCGACTGACTGTGGCAGAATACTTCCTAATTATGTTCAAGCGACTGGGGAAGTTTATTTGGATATGAGATTTCGAACTAAGCCAAAATTGGTGCAGGAAATATCTAAGTGGAGTTCGAAGATGAACAGGGAACACCGTGTTATGGAGAGCAAGTCGCGTAAGCGGTATACCAAATACAGGGAAGCTGTGGACGGAAGTGGCAATTGTATGTGGAGTATCAGAGCCAGCATGAAGTCCTCCTATGGGATGTGAGAGATCACCAAATGGGCAAACAGTCATTCTTGTATTGGTGTTGGTTGATCGGATTGTAACACAAATGTGACATCGTTGATGATCGCTCGCTCCATTCGATATCAGGTTTAGACCAACCCGTCATTCAGGGTCAGTGATGTCATAGAGCATATGCGGAAGGAGTTAAATGTTACCATTTCCTACAAGAAAGTGTGGTACAGTCGATATAAGGCTATTGATTTGGCCTTCGGAACCTGGGAGGAATCCTTCGAGAGACTGCTCACGTTTATGGATGAGCTGGTCAGAGCGAATCCTACAACAGTTGTGGATTGGGCGGACGTACCTGATAAAGTACATGGTCATGGGTCTAGGAAGTTCAAGTTTGTGTTTTGGGCAATTGGTCAGACTATAGAAGCCTTTCGCCAATGCAGGCCTGTGATCAGTGTTGATGGTACTTTTCTGAAAGTAGCCTACATTTCCACCATGCTCATTGCAGTTGTTCACGATGCGAATGATTTCGTTTTGCCCATCGCCTATGCGATAGTGGATGCTGAGACACATGAGAGCTGGGAATGGTTCATGGTCAAGTTGCGCCAACATGTGGTAAGTAGTGATTCCAGGTCAATATCTGTTATATCTGACCATCATTTGGGGATCTTGAATGCAATGGCAGTACAGATGGATGGATGGAGCCAACAGGGTACCACCGTTTTTGTCTGAGGTATTTTCATTCTAACTTCCTCAGTGCGGCAAATGGGAAGTTAAAAAATGCACATCTGAAGACTCTGGTCTGACAGCTTGGCAGTGCTAGATAGGAACGAAAGTGGCAAGAGTACAAGGCGGAGTTGGAAGAGCTCGAACTGGCTGCCTGGGAATGGTTGAAAGAACATGACAACAGTAAGTGGAGTCTCGCCGTCGATGGAAACCGTCGGTGGGGTATTCTTACAACCAACATGTCGGAGAGTTACAACACTTGTTTAAGGCAGGCGAGACATCTACCGATTACTACCTGTATTAATGCAACTTTTGAAAGAACATTTGAAATGTTAGAGCAAAGGTTAACGAAAGCCACCAACTGGAGATACATTTACTTCACACAAGTTTATCTACATATGCGTTCGGTCAAGAAGTGAACTGTTCTTTGTGATTGTTATTTTGCAGTTCTGTTTTGCCGAGCAGTATTTGGAAGAAGTTCGACAGGAACGACAACGGGGGGCTGGGACATGTTGTTAGCGTGTACGATCGTAATTTACAGATTACAGAGTTCAGACAAGGTTCTTCGACGGTAGCGTGGGTGAACGCCACTACACTGTGAAATACTCGAAGAAACAATGCACCTGTTGAGAATGACAAATTTTTAGGCTGCCTTGTTCCCACTCCTTGGTTGTCGGCCAGAAAAGGAGTGATGATCCCATCAACCTTTGCAACAAGGCATATCACACAACCACCTTCGTATCATAATACAGTGCCGGTTTCGTGCCTGTTAGAGATCCAACAATTTGGCAACCCGCAGACTGGATGTTGGTCCCTAATATTGAGAAGTTTCGCAACAGGAGACGCAAACAATTTTTGGAGAGAAGGGAAATGAATTAGATGGATGAGAGATTGCCTGGTGTTCGTAGAGGTGTTCGTGATCGACGTCCTGCATAGTGTACCGTTTGTAGTACCGAGTTTGTTTCTCTGTTTTGTTATGACTTTTTAGTGTTTTCAGTGTTAGGGAACTGTGTATTTATGTTTTCTTATATTGCCATGACAATGCATTACTGTAACTGTTACTGTACCTATTTTGTGGAAATTGGGCTATGAGCAATACCACGTTATGTGCATTTACTATACTGTGACCAATTATGTTTTGTTATAATACTTTGACAATTCATTGCCTTTACTTTGTGTTTCACTTACTGATGACGCGTCTTTCATTGAATGCAGTGACACACAATGGATCATTCCGGTCCAATCGACAAGGATTTGCTCTATCTGCACGAGGAACATCATGCACGGGGGGATATTCAAGGGTAATTGGGAGGATACGACATTACATGTCAGACGTTGTGATGGGGCCTGTTGGGATGTTGAGATCCCCGACAGTGTCATGCATTACGTTCGTACGGTATTCTTCCAGGGCCTCCTCGATTCAGCGTCAATCCATATTGACCATTCGTTGATCACCGCATTGGTCGACCGATGGAGACCGGAGATCCACACATTTCATCTTCCTGTGTGCGAGGCAACAATTACGTTGCAGGATGTGGGCGTGATTTGGGGTCTACCGACTGACGGCATGCCCGTCATAGGTCATGACAGGAGAAGGACGACAACAGAGTGGCAGACCATATGCACCGACTTCTTGGGGGCAACACCCCCCGCGAATTCCATCAAGGGAGGTCGTGTGAGAGCTACTTGGCTGGGTGATGTGCTACATAGTCTACTTCCTATTCCTGCAACTGACGTTGATTGTCAGCAGCAGGCGAGGGTATTCATTCTACTCTTGCTTGGCGGCATGCTCATATCTGACACGTCCGGGTATCAAATCCCCCTCATGTACTTGGCACCGATCATGGACTTAGGATCGGCTCATTAGTTTAGTTGGGGGAGTGCTATTCTGGCACACTTGTACAAAAGCTTATGTGACGCCGCAATTCCCCCGACGAAACCCATATCCGACCCGGTAGTCCTCCTACAGGTAACAGTTGCTTCAACAACTCCTTTTTAGTGTTAAACATTATCATATTCAGGGCTGACGCAATAATTTCATTCCTTTTCCCTACTAGTTGTGGACGTGGGAGAGAATACAGAGCATTCGTCTTGCCGGGCGACTACCATTGACCAACAATTTGAGTGCTATTGGGTCCAGGTTTGTATTCCGTAACTGGAAGCTAATAATCCAAAACTTTTTTCTAACTAAGGATAACTACTGATCTCCAGTCTGTCCTGCGCAGGTGTAGAGCTCGATATGATTGTTCGCGATCGCTGATGCATGTGCTCAGAGTGTACCATGATCAGCTGACAGTTCTCGATGACAACCAAGTGTACGATAGTTTGGTATCCACGGTACTTTATGGATTCCCATATTTTGTAACACGTATTCTTTTTCTGGAAGTTCATCTAGCAGCCATACCTTGAACATCTCCTACAACATCTGCCGCCCTATTGCACAGCTGGCAGGAGCAACTGGTTGTTGACTGTCGACCTCATATGCTGGCACATGGTCGAGGGTCATCATGTTCACTATGTGCTCAGGCAGTTCAGCTACATCCAACCTATACCTGTGCAACTGGTGCCCAAGAAGGTACAAAAACTTCTACATTCACGAGATCGTCGGGGGAGGTCGAACGTGGATTGACGAATTGAACTGCGAGCTTATGTTCAGGGGTGGGAGCAACGAGCAGCCTTTGCAGCCCCAATCCTCGGAGTAGCTGATCCATATACACCGGATTGGGAATACATGGAGTGGTACCTCCGTAGCACCGTGATAATGATTGAACGACCATGCAGGCCCCCAACGGTTACAGAGGGGTTTCATGGTGAAGGGGCAACCATGGAGTACATGGTATTCATTAGTTTTGTCCAATGACATTTATTTAATACATCACATTTCTGCATTTGAGTTTACTTAAAATGTTCATCGCATTCACGCGGATGCAGGTCATGTTCAGGATGCATCTCAACTCCGAGATTAATCTGGACACATATCCCCCACCTTACACAGAGGTTATAAGGAACTTACATGAAGATGCCAAACATCTCCTGGAATGTGCACAAAAACCCTCCAGGGTGCGTTACTATCATCCACATGTGCAACCCGAGGAACCTCCTACTGGTGTGAGGTACAATGACATCAGAACCCACCGTCCAGCTCCTCCAGCCAGACAAGGTGGTCGAGGACGGCGCCCTTCAGGACATACTCCTGCCATTGGTTCCTCTCAAGCCGTACCTTTACATGCCTACGAAGGAGCATCAGATGCCGGACCATCGCACTGCACCACTACACCGGTTCATTCGAGTGCATACCTACTCCAACTAGTAGTCATGCACATTTGTTTCTGACTTCTCCGATGCATACTGCTAGCGGTCCTCAACTTCAGCATCATTTCAATGATGATGAAGTAGAGGATATGAAGGAGGATCTAGCGGAGGGAATTCAAGTTGAAGAATTAGCAGCGTCCACTCATGTGCCTGTAAGAAGACGCCCATCTGGGACCATATGGCCACCTCCATGTGGAACATGTGGAAAACTTTGCGAAGGGCGTCATTAGTACATTCGAGACGCGTTAAACTAACATTGTATTACTAATACTTACATTTCGTCCAAACCATACATGATTTTTTCTTCATATTTTGTTATTATTATCGTCTACAAATTAAATAAACATTCCATACATATGTGTTAAATTTCACTCATACAAAAAGACCATAAACATAAGAAAAATACAAACATAAAATAAAAGGAGTGACAACGCATTCTCTACGTTACTTTCCTAAGACAGTTATTTCAAAATGCGGAAAATTAAATAATAATTTAAATTAAAATAGGATAGATGCCGCAATAGCTATTTCAATTTCTTAACCAACAAATTCAAGAAAAAATAAAAAATCCTTTACAAACATTAATATATATTACCAAAAATTCTACTACCAAAAATCAAAATAAAAATAAAATAAGAGGACACATTTCAATAAAATATTTTCCCCAATATTTTCAGATAAAATAAGAAAATAAAAATAATATAAAAAATACCCCATTTCTTAGCAAAAGAAAATAAATAAAATGAAATTTAAAAATACCTAGAGGACGCATTATGGTAATGCGTCCTCTTCATTTCATTTTTATTTTCCTTACATTCTCCATCGACACAAAATAAATAAAATGCAAAAAAACCATGTCACCTTGAGGACGCATTTCCATAATGCATCATCTTAATTTATTATTTTTAAAACTACACCATGATGATGCATTATCATAATGCGTCTTTTTTTTTTTAATTTTTCAACCATATTTCTGAAACAAAACTTTCAATTTTTTTTAAAATGGTAATGCGTTATCTTATTTTCCTTCTTTTTCAACCATTTGTCAGCAGCAAATTTTCTTTTGGAAAATTACATTAAAAAAACATCCGAAGTTTTCCAACACACACCCAACCGAACTCGGAAACCTCCTGGCTGCTAGAGGACGCCTAACCCTCGTAATTCTTCATCCTCCATTTCAAACCCCCGCAGTTTGCGAATCCAAGCTTGACAACATGGATGATGTGTGCGAGGGGAAGGATTTCTCGTTTCCCAGTCAGGAAGAAGGCGTGCTGCGATTCTGGGAC
>JAULKM010113781.1:0-22371 GCA_032355605.1 Rubia tinctorum | reverse complement strand
GAAAATGAGATGTTGTGCTTAAGCGATCTGTTCTGGGTAAATTTCTGTTGCACAGCTTCTTAGCTGTTACATATGGGGGAAAATAATGTAGAACTGAGACGAATGCTTTAGAGGTATCATATTTCCACTGCATTCTGGAGTAGTGACGTGCCTGAAAAATGAAAATCTTATATTATGACGATAGATTTTTAATAGTCATAGACTCCTAGCTAATATCATCTGGAATGATTGACCATAAACGAATAATTGATGCACTGATGCATAACATGGTGCAACTACTCTTTACTTATTTCTGATTATTTCATCATATGTGAGACTTCCCCATATTGGAGAATAAAATGGTTGAAGTGACTTAGAAAGAAATCAATACAAGAAATATACAGAGAGAAATTAAAACAAGAAACAATGAAAGAAATAGAGCGATCTAAAAATGAAGAGAGATGAGATGATTCAAGAATGTTAAGACATAGTAAGAGAAATGCATGAACAAAAAAGATTAATACAACTAATGTAGAGAGAAAATGATACTAAAACATAGAGATTGCGAATAATGTGAAAAACAAAAGGAAATAAATTCATACATAAAACTATAAACAGGGAAAAAAAGTGATCTAAAATTGTAAATAGATAAAGTTACATGAGAAATACTAAGAGATACAATAAATTTTAAGAGAAAATATAATATAAAATGTATGGACTGAAAAGTGATAAGAGAAAATAAAAGAAATATTTTACTTTTTTGTGATATTTAATTTGTTTTCCCATCCTACTTTATTTTTTTAAGAAAAACATGAAACAATTTGAATGGTGGGAACTTCTTGCATTAAAATAAATATGTGTTTTTAAAGTATTAAATTGCACACCGCATGTATTACTTGTATTTGTGTATTATAAATATGTATCTTATGTAATCTATTTTTCACACAATGTAAAATATCAAAGGAAGCGATTTGATGACATCTAAAGCATAATCAGATAGTGATATATTGATATTATATGCAAGTATAATTTTAGCATTTGTGCATACTTATAATTTTAATAAATTATGTATCTAAATTTATGTCGGAAGTACTCAAAATTTCAGAATCTACCTTTCTATCACTCACATAAAAAATTATTTGTTGTGTGATAGTTTAATCACATTTTAAATTTGTGTCTTACATTTAAATTGAAAATAAAGTTTATTTAAAATTTTAAAGTTTAGTTATCTAAGAAAACTATATGAGTTATGAAGTCAAACAACTAATTTAGTTAGAAATCGTTAAATATTGAATACAATAAAAACTGATTATTTTTTAAATATTTCATTTAAATTTTTAAATAGTTATTATTTATATATTGAGATTCATTTTTAAAATGTTATCATAATTATGTGTATCTCATTGCAATAAAAAGAATTAAATATTAAATGACCTAATTAGTCTCACTAATTGTAAAATGTCCTCTTTTAATAGTTAGCCGGTCTAAAACAAGAGTTTGTCATACATAATAAATAAATAATATGTATACATATTTCTATCAAAAGTACTCTATCATTGTATACAAAAATTCAAACATTTTGTTATTTCACATTATGTGTTTATTTGGATTTTAGTTAGTAATATATATAGATATAGTATGAGATATTTATGATTTTAAATATATCTTTAGAAATTATATATTTTAATAAATTATGATTGATATATATATCGTAAAAATTTAAAATCAATAACACATTACTCCCTCCGTCCTGAAGAAATTGACACAATTTCTATTTTTGTCTATTCCACAGAAATTGGTACAGTTCAATTCTTACCTAAAGTGACAAAAAATGAGTTATACATTTACTATATTATCCCTCAAAAGGTTGATTAAATCTACTAGTCAACTCTTCCATTACCAAAATACCCTTCCTTTATTTCCCATCAATACTTCCACCTCATCTTACATAAAACACCGATCTAAAAGCAATTGTGTCATTTTCTCAGGGACGGAGGGAGTATATTTTATTAAACCAAATTGAAAAAGACTATAAATCAACGAAAACTACTGATTAACTAAACTTTACACGTAGAATCGAAATTTATGTTTTTGTTAAAAAATAATAATATTAGAAAGCGCAAACATGATATTTTCTAGAGCAAATGACTTTGGCGGTCCCTGAACTATCACGACCGTCCACTTTCGCCTCTCTATTTTCTTTTTGAAAACTTTCGGACCCTAAATGAGCAAATGAGCGGGTTTTTGAGATAGTTAAAGGGGCAAAAATGTTCAAAAAATGACCATGACTCAACAATTATGCAAGTTGAGGGGCTAGTAGTGTTGATAAAATTGGAGGGTTAAAGGAGGACGATCATGATAGTTAAGGGGCCACTAAATAATTTGCTCTATGTTCTACCTAAACAATATGGACAAAAAATTGGTACATATTAAAAATTAAAAATCCATAAAAATTCAAACAAAAATGAATCACAATTTGTGCATATTTAAAAGCTAAATTATTCAATCAAATAGTTTAACGAATGCGAAATAAACCATCAGAAATAAAGATATACAATTTTGGTAAATTATCTTAAGAAGTCTCTTTATTTTCTCAATTTTAATGAAAATTCTCATTTTAAAGTATTAGGGTAAAATTAAAATTATTTTATATTTTATTGGGATATATTTAATTAATTTTTATGTATAATTCGGATTTCAGTTTGCGTTTTGAAACTGAAATCCAAATCATAAACCATATATAATTCAGTTTAATCAGTTCAAAAATTTAAATATTAAATTTGGTTTGATATATTAATATTCGGTTAATCAATTTTCTATTTAATTTTTATTTTCATAATTTTTTGCCCACCTCTAACATAGATACTAAAAGGTTTGACTTTTAATTATCTTAGGTCAATCGTGGTTTGACTTCTATTGTTTTACAAATATAGATGGCAAAAGGTTCGACTTTTACTCATCTTAGCTCATCCGTGGCTCGATAAATTACAAAAGGTTCGACCTTTACTCATTTTGGGTAATCGTGGCTCGATTAGTGACAAAATATTTGACCTTTACTTTGGACTGACTTAGGGTTGGAATTTGAATGCGGGGCCGGTATACCGTTGATTCTGCTGTCGTTTGAATTGACAAAATGCTGATGTCGGGTGAACATGTCGGTTATGAATATGTTTACAACTGTCAAGTCCATGATGTTGGTCTTATGGTTTTGGTTTAATCGATAGCATAAGCGATTAGTGATTGACCTCGCATATAACATTGTTAGCTGAAAACATTTTGTTTGAATCCCAATGATAATATTTCCTCAACGCAATTTCTATTAACATCGATTTTTTGTTTCATTGTTATAACATTTAGGATTCATGGCAAACAATTGGCAATCCAACTGTGTGAACCATGAGATTTGAGAATCATGTATATTTATCATTAATTTTTTTTGGTTCTTTATTTATAAAAATATGTACCCAAAAATAATGTTATTTATTTTCCACAGCAGGTGGGATCAGGTAGCTGAACCAATCCCATCAATTTAGAAGCCTACACCATATCCATGGATTAGGCCACATTTTAACTGCATATTATCGCACCAAAACTGTGGGACTTGTCCCGCTATGGTAACAACTCCCACTTGATACATTTAATTAATTTTTGGTTTTTCAATCATTTTTCTTTATTAATCATTCCATACTAACTATAAATTTGTTTACGATTTAGTACATACCACGGTACATGGAAGCCCACCTTCTGAAGAAAAAGGTCCCGGTCTGCTCAAGTGCAATGACAAGGGGTGACACATGATTTATTCAATGAATATGATGATAAAGACTCTTTCCCCACAGGAATGAGGAAAGTTTCAGAATGGTAATGGGCTGCCTACTGGGGAGCCTTTTTTGAGCTGACTGAGGCAACTGGCGTGCGCATCGTGTTCAAGGTCATTTATGTGAATGGCACTTGGAGGCGTCACAGGATGATTTTCTATCTGATTCTCTTGGACTAAGATTTGAATAATATTAACATTATTGTGATTCGGATTGAATTCTTTTTCACGAATTGATATAACCGTTAATTGGCACATTATTTGGATAATGTTATGTAATTACTACCAAATGAGAAGACAAATTTTTTATTCATTTGAAAACAAGATATCAAAATGATAAAAGTGATAAAATAATGCTAGCTTATTGATGTATGTGCTAAACTAACCCTGGGCGCCGTTGACTTCAATTGTCAAGGGGAAATTTGGCCAAAATACAATGAAATGACCAGTTTACCCTTGAAATAAAAAACCAAAAATAAGAAAAATGTCTCAAATCATATTAAAACATCCCCCCTTTCCCCTTATTTTCTTTCTTCTTCTTCCCTCTGAACTTTTCCCCTTCCACACTCAAACAGGTGCACCCTTTCCTAACCTCCATCAAGTTCCTTGTGGCCAACAATCCCCAAAAATGTCGACAATTTGCTGAAGTAAACTCACGATTTGCCGGTTGGTGGAAAGAAGAACCGCGTCGATCGAGTTCGCTTTTGGTCCGTAAAATAGGACAACCAGAAATGATTGTGTTTGCTGTCATTAATGGATTTTCAATTCAAAGATCTGGTTTTTTCGGATGATAAATTATATTTATTATTTCAAATGATTGGGATTATGAGTTTGAGACCTATTTTTGGAGTTTTATAGGAATATTTGAACTGATTTTTTCTAGGATGATCTGTGAAATTTTATAAATTCGGATGTTCAAAATTTTGAATTTGATCATTTGAATTCATTGATGCGATAACGATTATGAATTTCTTTGTTTGTATCTTTGTGTTTGCTGGGTTTCTTTTTCCGACGAGCATAAACTAAGCTGGGTAAGATTTGAGCAACTTTGTGAGGTTTGATTTCAGACATGATCTGGTTGCTTGCTGGAAATTCTCAAGAGCAGGTGGAGACGGGGGGCCTTTTAGGGTTAGATTGACACTTTCTCATTTAGCAAGGTTATATTGACACTTTCAGCAAAAAAAATTGGGTCAGAAGTGCATTTTGCCCTATCAAAATTATTGAGCTCGATGTTGGTTCACGTACACACTTTTCAATAAATAACTGACACCACTCCTTCATCAGTTCCATCTTCGGGCTTAACGATGGATGCTGTAATGTTGGTAGGGATGGATAAATATACATCTTGGAATGACACATCACGGCCGACCGTCAAATTCCGAGGGTCATAACATTTACTGTGCTTTTAAAGATCTTTTACGTAAAAAACCTACCTTTTACCTTAATTTTTTTTATAATTGAGGTGAAAAAATATCTTTTACTTCATTTTTTAAAAATTGAGGTAAAATAAAAAAAAATTCCATGATTATTTGTCAAATACTAATAACCAAGGTAATAAAATATAAAGTAAAAGGCTAGTTTTCTTTTAGTGCATGAAATTCTATAATAATCTATTGATTGACTACTATATTTACGAATGATACTTCTTTCATTAAAGATGTTTTAACTGTTGTTTTAGATTAACTTGTCATCTCTGCGCATTAATCCCATTTCTAACACAAAGTCTTATTTTAATTTGCTTAACTGTTAGACTGATTTATATTATAATTAATATAACAAATGAGACAAAAAGCTCTACAATGACGGAAGAAGCTCTACGATGTTGACAAAACTCTAAGAGACTTAGCAAAACTCTAAGGAACTCGATAGGACTTCGAGAAAACTCGACGGAATCGACGGGCTCACTTGTCTGAACTCGATAAATCGGTCTCACCTAGGATTATGACGAATATATGCTCATCTTTGACTGGATCTGGCCGTCCGCAATGGGACCGCAAAAAAAAAAGGGTCATCGATTAGTCGCCAGTCGGCCTAACTATTGGTAGGTAAATGGATTATGTTAGGAATGGTTGCTAACAAAGTCTGAGGTTGTTTTTCTATTATTAAATATTTTTAGTTTTTCTTTTTCTTTTAGTTTTAGTTTTTATTCTTTTGTTTTTCCCCTTTATAATCTTTTTTTTATTTTTGGTTTCGGTGTTTAGGTTTTTAGGTTATAATGCAACAAAATTGTGATTTTAGAAAATGTTCTTGCTTTTGTTATGAACTTTAGATCAAAAAATCTCTGCCAATTTAGGTTGTCCGGCGATCTTTTATTTGGTAGAACTGAGTTGGCTTCTAATCTACTCGCTAAGTTGGTTTAGGAGAAATTCGGGTCTAAAACCATTTTTATTATTGACCCTTCACGATTCCTTTCAAGATAACATTGTAGATTTATAGATTCCGATTGGTTTGGATGGTTTAGACTACTTTGAACGGTTTCTTTCGGTTAGGTTACATTTAGATTATTTTTTTTCGATTGTCGAACTTGGTACGATTTAGAGATTTTTGTATGCACAAATTAACCTATCATATTTTGTGTGAGTGACATATCATTTGAGCAAGAATGCAACTTGTGACAAATAAATGTCAAGTATGTATGCTATTGTGACTATTTTGAATTGGGATGTTGGCTGGAAGCGGTATTCTGTTTGGTAGATTTAGATCGGTTTACCAAACGGTCTCACAGTAGAGGAAGAACACTTCATCTTACCATACACCTTTTGTTTAGAACTTTATATTCATCACTTCTCTGTAATTGGGACTATCCTATATCATATTGTGTAGGACTTTCAAGTCCTTCATATTAATATAAATGGTTGGATTCCCGTACATCTCCATTATTAATGCCAATTTTTTCTATCCACCTCCTGTCGTTCTCCTATGATCCAGTGCGTCATTGAATCTACAAAATAGATAGACTAAGGTCGGTCCGGCAGGCAGGCACACGGTTGTGCCTGCTCCGACGCTTCCGTTAGTCATGTTTGCCATGTAGAGTGTATTGAGTGAATAGTGTAATGGTTTTGATTTCTTACCCACATGCACGTTCTTCTCCCTAGATATATCCCTTTGACGGTTGATGTGACCTTGCTGTCACATCCCGACTTCCGCCTGTTATTTCTTCTCCAGCAAGCTTGGCCCATTTGCTTGCTCACCAAGTGGGCTGAATAGTCGACGTGGGCCAATTTGTCCCATACCTAATTATCACCCGTCACTGACGTTTTCAATTAAACAAATATTTGTTTCCATTTATTTGAATGAGATCATCATAATTTTGAAAACCTTTTTATATAAATAATTATAATCTGACATTAAAAGTTATACGAATGAGACTTGTTATAGTTGATCAAATCGTTAGGTGGTTTGACAAGATACACTCTCCATTTCTTAAATTAATACTCGCTCTGTCCGAGCCCTTTCTACACACTTTTTGATCAACTTTCTCAAGGCACGTTTGACCATAAATTTCAATTAGTATATAAGCACTAATGTTATCATGTGAGATATTGTTAGATTTCTCGCATCATATATTTTCTAAATATAAAATTTTTATACACCATTAGTTTACGTAATCAAAGCATCGGTAGCCAAACATGGCCCGAAAAATTTAACTAAAAAGTGTGAAGAAGGGGATGTGACGGAGGGAGTAATTGATATCTCAATAAGTTTGCTTTTAGTGTAATCTATATTTTTGTACTCCCTCCGTCCCAGCCAATTCCGCAAACAATTTTTTTCTCAGTCAAATGTGTCGAAATTTGACCACATATTTGAATATATATATATATATGTGAACAATAATTTATCGTTTGAAATATTGTTAGAATTGTCGTAACATTTAATTTTTAAATATAAATTTTTTATGCCCGTTATTATTCGTATCTACACATATTTACAGTTAAATATGTTTAAAGATCGTGAATTTTTTTGTTTTGCAAGTTTGGTTGGTAATAAGGAAGCACAATACCACTAGTTCTCCAGCCATACTTCTGCTCTGGACAAGGTTACATAATGAATAGTAAATAGATTGGGAAAAGGCACAGAGGAGAGCGGTGCTTTAAGAACATGAAGAAAACAAGAGCTTCAGAAAGACTGAACACAAGGACACTTAATAGAATTGGCTGGACCCCACAATTCAGCGCCCTTACAATTTGATTGAAAATACATTTTAACTTTTGTTAAGACATGGAGTGGTACCTGCTCCCCCATGCAGCTTTGTTCACCCGTAGATTCCTGCCTTCATCATGAAATTGCTCCATTTACTGTTTTTTCCCATAAAGAAATGAGCAACACGATCTCCCGTTTTTTTTCTAAAATTCAAAAAGGTAAAATGCATTCATACCCTCTTTATTGATTAGTTCACATATATTTTAAGTTTTTTAAAAGTGCACGTATACTTTTAGATTAGCTGTGAATTAAAAACTCATACCCCTTCTGCATGAGTCCGACGTTGACCTATTATTTTCCGGAGTCGAACCAAAATTAAAATTACCAAAATAACCTCCACTTCATTTTTGAAAAGGTAAGGACCATTTTAACCTCCATTGAAGTGGGGGCCACCCTTCATCAACATCAATATAAAAATGTCTTGTCAAAATTTTGAGTTAAAAAACAGTGCGATCTGGACTAGGATTCAAAGCTCTTCATCCGAGACTTGACCGGACGAGATTTAGTTCCTGTTTCCAACCCTAATTCCAGCAGATTTCCCTCGTCTGTGTTGGATTACTCTAACGAATTCAAGATATGTGGCAAAAATCCGAAATTGATTTCTAATTTTTGATTTTTAGGGGCAAAACAATCATTTTCTTTGAGTCCGATAATGACCAAAGTTGACCAATTTTTCAAATGTCACTAGGGGTACAAATGCACTTTAAAAAAATTGGAGGGTATATGTTCACAAAACAAGGAACTGAGGGGTATAAATGCACATTTTTCAATTCAAAAGCATCTAAATACAGATGGGGGAGATTATATTAAGGAACCTGGCCCTAACATAGAAAAAAATAAAATACTCGCACTGTCCCAGATTAATTTGCACACTTTGACTTTTAACAATTGATTCAAAAAATATTTGACCATTAATATTTTTAATTATGTACATTTAAAAATTATAAAAAATTAATATTCTGAAAATACACATTAAGACGAATCTAACATTTTGCCACATGATAATATCCTTACTTATTTATCAATAGAATTTTATAGTTTAAATTAGTCAATTTTTACTAAACGAATAGTACAAGTACAGCTTAATGTGGGACAGAGCGAGTAAATGTTGTTACAAAAGTGCCTTAAAGGCTGCAAAGAGTGTAATGAGAATGTAACAGATAAGTGAAACTCGTGTACTCCCTTTGGTCTCTTCAGATTGTTCCCAAACAAAATGACACATTATTTGTGAAAAGTAAAATGAGTGGTGAACATTGTATCGGAAAAGCAAAAGTAAATAAATAAGCTAAACTTTGCCAAAAAGAGAAAAGCCCATCGTCAAAAACAAGTCTTGTGTCAAAGGAGCAGATTTGGTCACTGTGCACGCTCCTGAAGTCCTAAAATTGGCCCCTCGTATAACCTGCCTGATGGAGGATGGAATTTGATCCAGTCTAGCGAAAATGTGCTGCACGATGAGGTAATCTGGCTAAGAGGTGGGAGACTCTGTTTTGTTCCCTGAAGGATGTGTTTCATATCAGTGAGGTGCTCCAAATTTTAGAATTTTGCTTGCAGCTTCCATGGAGTTTGTCTCTTGTCCTGCAAAATATCAATTAAATGCAAACAGTCAATTTCACAAATCAGAGATAGGAAGTTTTGCAGTAGTGCTCCCTGCAAACAAGCTTCAGTTTCAGAATGATTAGAGATCGTTTAATCGTGTTATTTCTAACAATGATGCCGGTAGAGTGATTAGAGATCAGAGGAAGTGAGGCATCACAGTTCACTTCGAAACCAGAGTCATGCGGAATCCACTTGTGAATTTTTACCATCCTTTTTCTTTTTAGGTCTCAGTGGTTGGTTTAATCCCCTAGAAACTAATGAGATGCAGTTCTGATGCATAACCTGTGACATGTTTGTTATCAAGACTTTTAGTTCCCCAACCATAGCCGCTTTGGAGAGCACACATACCAGGTTATTCATGGTTTTAGATTGAATTAACTAAACAGCCATGAAAGTCTGTCAAATAAATGTTCAAAGCCAGGTGGTCTAAATTCAAGTATTAAGTACACCTCTCTCCATAGGAACTGTGCTACTTCACAATGATTCAAGAAATTATTCATGGTATCTAGGTTAGCAAGAAAGGCAATTTTGACACGATAACTGTGCCCATCCTATTCAAAATTTCATAGAATGGGAGAAACCTATTCATGAGTTTCGATATAGTCATTATGCTCACAATCTTCCGCAGTCTTGTAATTATCATTGATTCTATTTCTTTACTTCTCAAATATTTCTTTACCTAAAATTTTGAAATTTTCTTAGTTTAAAGGCCGCCCATAAACCCAACCGGGCTGTCTGAGCAATTATTTTAGCAAGTGTCTGAGCAACCATAAGCACAACTATTTTTACATGAGTGTCTGAACAAAATTTTCAGCCTAACTGTCGAACCAGGCCCCTTGCAAATTATTTTTCTATAGTTTTTGGGGTTAGTACATAAATACTTTATTTTTTATACCTATTTTGAAGGATTCCAGCAACAAAAGGACCGTAACGCAATGCAATTTGAAAAAAAGGCTCATTTCCTCTCTCCTCTCTATCATGCATTTCCCCCAATTTTCTCTCCCTCAACTTTTGTTTCCTTTGTGCCATAGGCGAATACAACACCACCTACACACCACTGCTCCCTGACTGCCTCAATTCTGAATTGATCTCACCATCATTAGTTACCAGCACATCCAACTGCCTCCGGTAACAATGAAGAGTTAAGCAACAACACTGACGACGACTAATTTGATCAAACTTAAACACCATCACTGCTCATCCTCGTTGTTCCTAGTGATTGTGAAGATTTTGGAGCATCAGAATACCTCAAAGCCTCTAACAAATTACGGTTTGGATCTAACACCGACTATGGACCGCCGCATTGGTTTTCCTTTCGCACACTATCTGCATCTGCCTTTGAGTCTCCTGTTCTGCTATTTTTTCCAAGCTCTTTTTCCTACCTCTCCAATTGACTGGGTAAGAATTCAGTAATGAACATTCTTACTACCACTGCATATTGTAGGGAATCAATTCATGTATCTATCACCGTTGGTGGTGATGGTGAGGCGGTAGTCAATGTTTAATGTCAAATTTTAGAACAAGCCCCTCTTGCCATTTCTCAAATGAAGGTGTATGATTTCCTACAACCTTGAGCGTTTAACTTTTCATCTCATACCTCGAGTTTAGGTGTCATCGATGAGCTCCAGTGAGATTAGGAAACTTTGTGTTGCTTTATTGTCTGATAAGGTACGGGCCAAATAGCCTAACTAAGAATCAAATTAACAAGAGGATACGAACCAAGCATCTAAAAAAAAGAAATGATGTAACTTCTCTAGTTATTTAGTCACCTAGACCTTATAACAAGGAACAAGGAACGTGCTAAAAGGTAAGTTACTGTTTATCTTACTCCTCAAGCTACCAATTATCTCAACGAGACCTGATTTGAGCATCGGAGCGGGTACAATGTAACGCCACCCTGCATAATCTTAGTTAGTCTATTCTTGTTGGGGGTCTTGGAAAGGGGCAATGAAATCATCTTTCATTACAAGTATTAGACTCAACATTGCCAACGTATGTCGGGATGATTACGACCAATGCCCATGCACCTCCTACACCATGAAAGGAGGACCATCAATAACTATCTGAGCCGCTATATAGGAGCCAAACACGATCGAGCCAGAGAAGACCGCACAAACTGAAATAGGGCCACCCCTCACCTCCATAAAGGAACAAAACTATCTCCAAATAATGATAGAGCTCTGAAAGAACAAGCACTGTTAGAAACCCGTTGGATCGCAGTTCAAAGATAAAGATTTCTATGTTGCTCCTTTTCTTATTCCTATCTACTATAAGGTAGATAGTGGCAAGTTCAGGTGTCGTCCACAGGAATAAAGGGGTTCAATATATAGCATCACTAAGTTCACCCTCGGGCGTCACCCCAAATGTGTGTTAGGAATAGCAAACATAATAGGTGTTTTGTGTAAAGATTAAACTACTAACTACGAGCATACAAAAACATAATGCGATTAAGATATGACTACCTAGAATTGGGGGTATTTGCATCACATGTTTGACACCAATGATTTGATCCTAGATTTCTATTCATGTAAACAACTATAAATATACTTAGTACTATATCACACGATGTGGAGATGTTAATTCCCTTGGAACTCCCTCGGTCTGTCACATCTTCACACTCGGTTACCTCTTTCGCAATATAAGCTAGATTGAGATTTCGCTCCACCATGTCGGTTATGCCCTCTCCTTAACATCTCACCTCCTCCACATATAGCTAGAGATACGCTACTCACTACCGCCTCTAACCCTCATTATCGAGGTTAATAAGCTTGCGATTAAAGGTCAACGCCTTGCACTGGTAGCATGTTAAACCTGGTAGTAGCATGGATCATCGGGACCTCCACTGTGAATACCTATCCTAAGTTCTAAACTTATGACATTAGTACCTCGTGATAACTATAAGGTCTATAGCTACAAGGTCCAACACTTAGTTGCCATAAAATAGGAATCTAGCTCTCGGGTATTAATCGTGATACCCCTCTTTAGGAATTTAACAACATCCGACCTATTTTTAGGAGTTAAATCGTGATGCTCCTAAACAACGAGAATGACTAATCCAATTACCATTATCACCATATTACCACCCCGGCATATCATAAGGTTCGTGTTACCCCCGGTGCTCATGAGGCTACAAGCAAAGTTGATAATCCAATACTCCTAAGCTAAATTCAAATGCTAGCACCAAATCATGCAATAATCTAACTAGGTGTGCATCCTAATCACATTTAATAGATAGATTATGACAAGAGGTTAAAGCACAGATTAAGCACAATAATTTATAGCAATAAAAATATAATGATTCTAGAAATATCACAAATTTAGTGTCAAGTCATGCTTAAAAATATCCTCAAGTTATAATTTACGCTACTAAGATCAAACCCATGACATTAAATTAATTAGATGCCATATGAATGTGATATAAATTAAAAGAGAGAAAGAGAGAGGAGGGGGGAGAGAGTGTGTTTGTGAAATCCTAGATCTATTACAATTGCATCCGTCTTCTCTATTTCTTAAAGAAATTAGGCCTTTTAGAGTGAAGAGAGAAAAAGGCCCAGTAAACCCAACTCTTAAACCTTAGCTGTCAGACGTGCATGACCCGTGCTGCTTTGCTCGGACCATGCCATACAATTTTTGTGCATCTGCATGACCGTAACCTAGAACGGTGCCTTGGTGCCGTTGATTACATGGGTTGTGCAGTTTTACACGACTCCTGTCCTGTAGCTTGGTCATGCGCCCTGCTGCTTGCACGGGCCATGCTAATTTTCCTGGTCCATGTACTGGAGTCCTTGGTTTCCTTCCTACGATTGCAGGAGTCGTGTTGATCTGCACGACCGGTGTCCATGAGCTTCCTTGGGTACGAGCTGTTTACACGGGTCATGCAATACTTCAAGGCACATGCCTTCTTGCTTCCTTCCGGACTTTTGGCTTCCTTCTTATGCGATCTTTAATTTTCTACCATTTTGATATCAATGGACTTCATTATTTTACCAACCTTTTTATTTTCTCTTCTATTTACTACTATTCTTGCAAGTGGCCTTCGATTACAAGTAATATACATTTCAAGCTCATAGAAAGAGATCTATATACTCACAAGGGTAATCCCATTAGGTTCACAATCGGCTCACAAAATAGAGAACTTACATAGGAAAACCAAAGATGATGCTTCTAATTTCCTATAATGCAAAACCTATCAAAACTTAAATTCTTACCAACAAAAGCATTAGAAAAGAGATGTTAAATGCTCTAAAAAAATATGCATTTGGCGTATCATCAAGCTTGCAAACAACTCAAAAATCTTGCAAATGATCATGGCTTTGAAAAGTTAAATAATGCAAAATATCAAGGTGATATATGAAAAAAAGAAGGCTAGAGAGGCTAAGTGCTGACATGGTCAGAGGCAGACCATTACCCCAACCAGGATGTTCAGTGACTAAGAAGACCATAGCAACTTCAAACACAAACGATTATGGAGATGAAGGGAGTTGAAGTAGCCTGAGGCACATGCGGGATGTAGAGGCCAAATCTAAGAGAAACCCACTACTAAAGCAACATGCTATAGTGAATAGAACACTGCCTACATCCACTCACCATTAGTAAAGCCACGACCTACGGTGAAGCAGGGCCTAGCTTCTGAATGAATGTCACCAAAAAAGGAGAGAAGAGGTTCATCGTTTAAAAGGAGGATGCAATTGTACACAACCGACCCTAAGTTAAAGATACATATAAATCTAGGGTATTACAATGTGGTGGCACACCCAAAAGATTACTTGAACAACTTCTTCACCAACATGGCCACCTTTGCAATGTTGGAGGCCATATGGTGCAACGTGTTTGTAACCATAGTCACGACAGCCGCACGAGTATGGTTCAACAATCTAGAGAATAAAATTGTAAACAGTTTCAAATAGTTGTAAGAGAAGTTCTTGGCTCGATTCATGCAGAGGTAAAGGTTTTAGAAGATCATGACGGAACTGTTGACTATTAGGCAGAATCCGAGAGAAACTCTATCACAATGTTGGTAGAGGTTTAATGATGAGACCCACCATGTAGAGGAAAGGAGAAATCAATTACTAATGGATACTTTTGTGAATGGTTTAAGGCATGATTTGTTGCTGAGGGATTGCACCCTAAACCCGTTAGGTATGATTGATGAGATGATGAGAAGAGTGGAGAATTTTAATAGAGTAGACATAACAGATAAAAAGAGAAAGGAGAGGCAGACAAGATCTCAACACCTAGGAAGCTAGAAGCCATAAAATGGTTTACAACGAAGCTAGAGAGAAAGGTTAAGAAAGACAAATTTTGGCGACAGGAGATTCATCCCCTAATTAAAACTCCAAAATAGTTATTTTCCCTACTGGTGACAAATAATTTTCTCAAGCTTGGACGTAAAATGAGGACAGGGCCCCACAAGTGGGACATGATGCAGCTTTGCGACTACCACGCTGACCATGACAATGACATGAATGATTGTACTCATTTAAGAAAAGCCATTGAGATGTGTGTTTAGAATGAGCAACTCACACATTTAGCCAAAGACGCGAGGACATACAATAAGTCCACTTTACTTAACAAGTTTGGGAGTGGTAACAAGGCCATCAGTTTGGATTGATGGAGAATGTTAATACACTCAATAGGGAGCAGTATCCTAACCAGCGTCGAGACATGAGTAAAGGAAATGAAGTAGCAAGAGCTGAAGTGAAAGAGGAGGCCTATAGGGGGGGGGCAGCAAGAGGCAGAGGCACTACAAGGAGCCCACACCATTGGATGTCGATTTAGCCTTGACAGAAACAAACATTAAAACCATTATTATTTAGGTCGTACAATATTCTCTGAATAATGGCATGGAATACTGGAGGATTTATTTTTTTCCTAAACAATAATCATCTATGACTTTAGGTAAACATACCTCTTACTCATCAATACATTCGACGAGTAACTATGTAATAGTTTAGGTTCAGGAAATTCAACTAAATCAAACCTTTCAAACTAGTTGTAGTTAAGGTACACCATAACAACTTTTGTAACATTAGTGTATCCAAATTTTAAAAGTCTTTTCACATTTAGTTACATTTTCTTTGTCTAATTTAATACATTAAGCCTTTCTATGTATTCAAGTCCAGTTACATTTGCTTGGTCTACTTTAATAAATTAAAATCGTACTATGTATTTCTCATTCTGTCTTACAATTTGTATGTTTCTTTCTGAAACTACTTACATATGTTGTCTACTAAATGCGGATATGAACTGCATTTATGAAAAAATTTCTATTAATGATAATTATAGTTTCCAACAATGCATCCGATGTGGATGTTAACTAGCAATGGAAGCATTAGTAGAGTCGATCGTTATGCTGAATTTGGAACTCAAACATTATTCCATTTCATAAAGAACAACTATATTGAAATGACACCGGTTCAGCAAACTCAGAAAGCACACATCGAAATCCATTCCCGATCTCGCTACCTTTTCAATTTCCGACCCAAGTCCCAATATTGTTACATATCCTAACACACCGGGGATGCTATAACCGATATTATATTCTGATATAGGAACTCGAACTGGCCGATATGTATTCAAGTTACAAAACATCCTCTACACATTTCAGTACAAAGTTCCAACCCAGAAGTATGTTTCATGCACGATGATTTCTGTTGTTTCTAAAATTAAAAAAATTATAAGGCAGTTTAATTAACAAAAAAAATGTTGTTCGGAAATGATGTGCATATAAATTACAACAGTGCTAGTGAAACCGCTATGCTACGAAGGGGTAGCATCTGTGGTGGTGCCAGAGACAGCAGTTTGTAATTTCCGTCCTAATACTCCTTTCATCGCCTTTAACATCCTTTTCCTTCACTAGTGATATATGGTGGAATTAGAAAAGGAAAGCAAGCAGTTAGACTGGAGTAAAAGTATGGGTTCGATATGGTAAGTTTATGTGGAAAGTTGTGATATAGAACACAGTAATTGGGTAGTATGGAATTAGAAAAGAAATCCAATTTCTTGTTGTAGTGGGACCCCAAAAAATATCATTTTAGGAAATTTCTTGAATCTGCATGTTAATAATTCTAGAAACGGAAGTATGAAATAATATTTGAAAATTAAATATAAAAATATACCTACTTACCTTTGGTTCCCTCCCAAGCAGCGCTTTTCTTTATGTCATTGACTTGACATCTTCCTATGGTTTCATTCTTCATGAAATGGATCCGACTGATCCAACTCCTCAATCTCTTCTTTGTCAAAGTTCTCATGTAAGGTTTCAATCTATGCCCATTTACTTTGGATACAAATCCATCCATTTCATTTGTGATCTCTACCACTCCATGAAGAAAGACATGCAGCATCGTATATGGACCCTCCCATCGAAACTGCAATATTCCAGGAAAATGGTGAAGCGGGATCATAATAGTAAAGACTTTATCTCCTAATTTAATGTATTTTCTAAGGATATGTTTATCATGCCAAACTTTCATCTTTTCTTCATAGATCATAACATCCTCATATGCATCACGACGGACTTCTTCTAATTAACTCTTGCATTTGCAATTTTTTCTTTTCTCATGCTTCATCCATCATCATGTTTCATTTCTTCGTAGTCCAATATGCTTTGTGTTCGAGTTCTACATGAAGATGACACACTTTTCTAAAAATCAACCAAAAGGGGAACATCCCAATATGTGTTTTATAAGTTGTGCCATAAGCCCATTAAGTATCGTCTAATATTGAACTTCAATCCATCCTACTTGGTGAAACTGTTTTCTCAAAGATGTTTTAGATTTCCTTGTTTGATATATTTGCTAGGCCATTTTTCTGTGGGTGATAGGTAGTGGAGACCCTTTGTGTAACATTGTACTTCTTGAATAACAAAAATGCTACCTTATTACAAAAATGAGTCCTTCTATAACTTATTATAGTAAGAGGGACCCTTAACCTTGGGAAAATATTCATTTTTTAAAATTATGCAACCTATTTACCATTGTCAGTCTTGGTGGCCTTCATTTTCACCCACTTTGAGAAGTAATCGACAACCAATAAAATATATTGATTCTCAGAGGAGCTTAGAAAAGGTCCCATGAAGTCGATCCCCCCCCATAAAATATCTTGCAGTAGTATTCTACGATTACAAGTGGTTGGACTAATTCCCTTGATATATTCTAGGGTTCATCCCAATGCTATCTTGTGTTCCTTTGGCAAAACAATCAGTTTATCCTCATTTTCCTTTGAAAGTTCGCTCGAGATTATCACTGGTAGTGTATCATTGTCTCCATGGAATGCATATTTGAGATGTGTGAATAATTCCTTTAGTTCTACTTTAGATACCTGCACAACTAAAGGTAAAAGTTTTTTGGCCTGACCTGGCTCTATAAGTAGAGATGCTACTTTCTCATTCTGAAGGTGGTTAGTTCCATCCTCCTTAATCCTTGTGTCCTGCACCTCAAGAGATAGTGAAGAGTTACCAAATGTTTCTTCTTCCTCATTACTGGATTCATCAAATAATTTCTTCTTATACATTCCATCAAAGCTATCTTGAGCCATCACAGGGCGCCCACTCTCCCTACGGTGAGATAACTTAGAAATATTCATAATAAAGCTAATAATCAACATGCTTGAAATAGAATAATGGCAAAAAGAAGGCAACAACCAACAAACAAGAAGAACACTATATGTATAAAGGTAGGAAACTAAGAAAAAAATAGATAGAAGTTGTGAAAAAATAAATAATACAACAACCTTGTAGGGAGGACGAATTTAGCAAAAGCGTCCTCAACACTGTCAATTTTTTTACTTTTTGAAGAATAATGACGCATTGAGCAAATGCATCCTCATCATTATTGATTTTTTTTAAAATTCGCGAACGCAGTTTTAAATTAAAAACAGGCAAAAAAAGAAAAATTGAGAACGCATTCAGAATGCTTCCTTAGTAAATGAAAAACGAATGAAATAAAATGAAAAAAGAATGAATTTTAATCTGAGAACCCAAAACCCTTAAAAAATCTTCTCTTCAGTCGCTGAACACAAAAACCACCTGCTCACTCTGTTCTTCGCCGGAGAAACATCGTCTTCTTCCTTCTTCGCCGGGCTCACACCGTGTGTTTCTATCCTAGCCTGTCTCTGTCGCCACTTGTCAGCGATTGGGGTAGAATTCAATGTTTGTATTTTTCATAGATCTGCAATGGGCCCGTTGAAATTATTGATTAGGAGTTCCTTCTTGGAATCTCGGAGTTATTTGAAGCCCCGCCAATGACCCCGTAAGTGGAACTCACGCACAGCCGGTGACGATGAATATGAACCACACACGCCTCCTTATCGTTTACGCGTGGTCAGAAGGTAATTTTTGTGATTTCTTGAAAATATGTTGTACGTAATTTACTCATTTCCCTTTTTTCAGAGAACTTATGCTATATGTTTTTATGTAATTGTTCGATATGGTTTGAATGAGTTTGTATTAAGTACAATCAGCATATTAGAATTGTATGTTGTAATTGAGTTCAAATTTTAAATTGAGTAGAGAAATCACAGATGTTTTTTGGGTATGTAAATTAGTATGAGTACGAATGATATCTTGTACTAAAATCAATAATAGGGAGGAATTGAATTGCTAAGTATATATTTTTTTATTGATAATCTAAACTTATTCACATTTTTAAATCCAGTGTAATAATTTTGGAAAGTCACATTTTTAAATCCAGTGTAATAATTTTGGAAAGTGTTTGCGTTTTGTAAGGTTAGATTTGACTATTAAAAAACATGTGTGGATTTTTGAGATTTATTTTGAAGTACATTTGGTTGCCCGATGACAATTGAAGATTGTATGATTATGAATTGAGGAGTTGAATTTATTTTTTTTGAATGATAATGTCTTTTTGAATATGTAATTATTTTTTCTATATTTATACAATGCATTTCTATGATGCTTTTGATGGTGTACTTGTACAAAGGGGGTCAGATTAAGTTTTATTTGAATGTTTGTGTACTATGATCCCCCTATACCTGAGAAAAATGTAACACTCAAACAGAGGTTAAGCCACTCTCAGTTAGTGGAATTAATTTTCAGATGACTTGGCATTGAAAGTGAAGGGTTTCTAGTGAAAACATACTATCATTTTTCTAAGATGATTGGTTTGTCTATATATTATTGATGTAATAATATGGAAGAGGACGAGTTAACACAGACCTTCTTCGACAATGTTGATCACATATCCTTGTCCTCAGCTATTCTTTACATTCATATGGAAATGATGTCGAACACATTTGGCCCGAGCACGTTCATGTCTAGGAGACCATCATCGTGCCTCCCAAAGATAGTATTTATAGGCCCTAATTGCGGCTAACTACTATAATGTAGATAGTGGCAAGTCGGGGTCGTCCACAAGGAAAAGAGAGTTTTATCTAGTGTTGAATGTAATTAAAAAGCACACGAAAAAGTTATTCTACATGTGTGGTAAATAAGTTGGGGGTTTTGATTTTAGAAAACACTGTTACTACTTTGAACAACTAAATTAACCAACAATTAGAGCAAACAATGTAATTACGATCACAACTAGCACGGAAAGATGAAACTAAGATGATAACGAGTATTGGGCGCAATTGGTTTACATTTCTAGATATCCTTTGATCATCGAATAATTATCCTATTTATATGCATTAATCGCATATTCTAGAGAACTTGTGAACACCTTTTGAGTGAAGACACTTCTCACCTCTCCTCGGTTATAGTTATAGTGGGCGATCGGTACCACACAATAACCCTTACCCTCGAGTCACTCTAAACGATTGGTGTCATAGGCTTCCCTGAGAATAGAGATAAACATGTAGACCCAATACAACTAACACAATATCCTACAAACGAGAAATATCGGAATAGCACAATTATGTTCCCTAATGACGACTACAAGGATTAGCCTTCATGCTAGGCGTCATTAGTATACTACTTTGATAATTAGGTAAACTCATTCAAATGCATCCTAAATATAAGCAATTTTATCAATCAATAATCATAATTAGTTGTCGCATCCAATTATAACCTAACTTTAACCAACGATAATCACATCGACAAAAAGACAAAGACTTCCGGGTTTGACCAAAAACCTAGCAAGGAATCAATTCATAATCTTCAACTAGTTTATCATTCTAGTCCAAATCATGAATTAATCACACAACAAAGCATAGAACATAGTTTGATAATCAAAGCAAAAAATAGGATAAACCAAATCTCACAAATTAATACTAGAAATGCTTACCAAATTACTCTCAAGAGTATATTTAGCCTAGACTAGCTAAACCCATAACAAAATAGCAAGAATCCATGGTAAACATAGAGTAAAATGATGAGAAATAAATGAAAATTAGGGTTTTGAAGGTAGAAAAATCGTGTCTTCAATGGAGGAGAGAGAGGGGGGGTATTTAAAGTCTAGAAATTAAAAGAGAAAAGCAACATAAATGGGTCGTTGGACCCTTTGTCATGGACCGTACAGATTTTCCACTGACCGTGACAAATTCCCTGCCCAGCTTCGACCGATTTCCATAATTATTGGCTTTCTCTTCAAACTTTCGTCGCCTCTTCAATCCCGAACTCTTCAAACCTAAACTCTTCAAAAGGAGTCTTCAAAATGATCTTCAAAACACTTCATAAATTAAAGAATGAGGACATAAAACATGTGATATTATTCTAACCTTCTAATTGATAAAATGTCGATTTCCTTCAAATTAAATCCCTAAGCTAATACAAAATTAGACTTCGAATGTGCTAAAAATATTATATAAATTGGGCACATCAATGTCGTTGTTGTGCAATGTTCAGAACTATACATCACCTCATTTCCTTACCTTCCCAACCCTTGAATATTGCCAAGGTTTAGGAAAACCTCCTTTCATTGGTGAGTCGAGTCAACCTAGATTATTTGGCCATCCCGAATGCACTCAGCCGTCTATAAATCCTGGTATATATGGTATGCATCATGAAGAGTTGAATGTCTTTAATGATGAGTATGTAGGGGAAATTGGAGAGTATGTAGGGGAAATTGGAGAGCATATTGTTGGCAATGGTGATAGTGATCGTGAGCTTGTTGTTAGTG
This sequence comes from Rubia tinctorum, assembly GCA_032355605.1. Lineage (NCBI taxonomy): Eukaryota > Viridiplantae > Streptophyta > Magnoliopsida > Gentianales > Rubiaceae > Rubia > Rubia tinctorum. Next base: position 702 of record JAULKM010113781.1, on the reverse strand, counting down.
AGCATGTTGTTGGTGACGATGAAGGTGAGAAAAGGGAACTTGAAGAAGAAAGCAAAGATGATCAAACCTTATCAAATGATTTGAATCCAGGAGATGATGGTGAACAAGTGGTGTACATGAACAATGTTGCTATGACGTTTTATTATATGGTGAATCCCAATACGGAGGCAAACTTTAGGTATTATGATGGGTACGACCCAAATGATTATGGTGAAAAACTTCCTAATTATGTTCAAGAGATCGGTGAATTTGTCTTGGGTATGCAATTTCGGAGTAAGCCAGAATTAGTAGAAGCTATTTCCAGGTAGAGTTCGATGAAGAACAGGGAACACCGGGGTGTGGAGAGCAAGTCGCATCGATTGTATTAAAAATGTAGGGACATTATCGAAGAATGTGGCAATTGTCATTAGATTGTTAGAGCCAGCAAGAAGGATGCTTATTGGATGTGGGAGATCACCAAATGGGGAACTAGTCATAGTTGTATTGGTGCTGGTCGATCAGATGGTAACACTAACCTGACCTCACTGATGATCACTTGTTCCATTCGCCATCAGATTGAGGTGAAACCTTCCGTCACGGTGAAGGATGTAAAAGTGGATGTGAAGAAGGAGTTAAATGTGACCATTTCATACAAAAGGCGTGGTATGCTCGACAGAATACTGCCACACACTGAAGATGTCATGCAACATCTCCTAAGATCGG
>JAULKM010113763.1:0-22373 GCA_032355605.1 Rubia tinctorum | reverse complement strand
GAACGATCACGATCCGATCTATAACCGAGCCGATCCCGAGCTTGTTCACGAACGTGCGTGTTCGTTCTCACCCCTACACCTGCCACCACCTTCTTTCCTATGTACCCCCCACACGCCACCACATGTTTCCCATTTTTCCCCATAAGCCACAACTTCCCGCCGCAACCCCAGCGCCATCGCCTCACCCTCTACCGCCGCCACGTCCGTCACCACTCGCTGAGCTCTGCTCTCCTCCCTTCTTCTTTCCGCTCGCCTCTCACTCGCTTCACCACCCACCTCAGCCCACCTACCCCCTCAAGCCTAGACCCACTAGAATCGCATCCAATCCACTAGCCTCTTCAATGCCATGAAACCATCGAAAATTCCCCAAATTATTCTTCAATCAAGCAACCAAATAGATTCCCAAGCACAAATTTTTTGTTAATTCCAAGCTTTCTTGGCCGCCTAAGAAACGTCTTCGACCCCTTCTCCCTCGACGTGTGGACCCGTTCGAAGGCTTCGACTTCTCCGGCGTCGTCGCGAACACCACCGCAAAGGACACCTCCGCCTTCGCCAGCTCCAAGATCGACTGGAAGGAGACGCCGGAGTTTGGTTGATATTGATAAAGAATGAAAAGAGGGAATTGAACTACACATGCAATCTGATACAAACATGTTAATTGATTTGATATTCTTCAAATGAATAAGGTGTTTTTGGAATTTTAGATGATGGAGTTTGGTTCAATGAAGCAATTGGAATTGTAACAAGTATTACAGTGGATAGGAATAGGAATGAAATTAACGGATTCTAATAGAGTTTAGGGATTGGAAGAAGAAGGGCAGGGGGTTGAAGAAGAAAGTAATGGCTACGAGGGCATTTTCATCTTTCTATTTTATTCTTCTTTTTCCTTTATTAATCTAGGGGTAAAAGGGTTATTCCCTTGATTTTCGGTCAAAATTATCGTTGACAATTGAAGTCAACAGCGTTCAGGGTTAGATTTGCACATACATAATAAAGTTATGACTATTTTATCACTTTCTCATTTTATAAGGTTATATTGGCACTTTCAACCTAAACTTAGGGTAATTTTAACACTTGACTCTATTATATATTGAAGTGTTTTACTCAAATTTCCAATACAAGCATGACATCTCCAAGGCGAAAGCAAACAAATTATGTCTGGGGTTACTAGATTTTCACAGAATAAAATTTGTATAAAAAAGTGCTAATATAAATTTTTTTTTAAAAAAATTTTAAGTAAATTTTTGTAGCTTTCTTCTTGGAGAGGGATGGAACCCACTCCAGCCACCTTGTAGTTCCGCTTTTGAACATCTCTTTTCCTTTGTTTGAAAATTGTATATGAAATATCTTTATTTGAAAATTGTATATGAAATACCTTAATTTGAAAATTGTATACTCACTCTGTCCCAGCTTAACCTGCAATTGAACTAATTATTTAGTTAAAATTGACTACTTTAAACTATAAAATTCTATTGATATATAATTAAGGATATTATCATGTGGCATAGTGTTAGATTCTTCTTAATGTGTATTTTCAGAATACTAATTTTTTATAATTTTTAATTGTACATAGTTAAAGATATTAATGGTCAAACGGTTTTTGATTCAACTGTTATAAATCAAAGTGTGCAGTTTAAATTGGAACAGAGGGAGTACATATTTTTAATACAATATATATAGGCTCTCTTCTCCCAAACTAATCTAATTGAATTGAATTAAATAAAACTATATTAAATTAAATTTAATTGTACTAAACTAAACATTAAAAAAATTGTACTGAGAAATAGCAGATTAAATTAATCTAATTTTTTGCTGAATTGCGTAAAATTGAACTGAACTGACACTACAAAAAAATAACTTCTTTTACTTCGGAATTTTTACCTCAGCATTTTTATTTTTGATAAATAATCGAGGTGAAAGGTTCTTTTATCTCGGTTTTGTTTGAAAACGAAGTAAAATTATTATTTTTACTTTGGGTAAAAAATACGAAGTAAAAAAACTGAGGCAAAAAGTTAGGTTATTTATCTATGTTATTTTTTAACCGTAGTAATATTGAAATAATTGAAGTAACGAAGGGTATGCGACGCTGCTAATGCTTTACCATCAAATGGGCGACTTCGCATTATATGTCGACATTGCCGACGCCATATGCGATGGACGACCTCTGTCAGTTTTTGTTTGGAAAAAAACTAGTTATAAAATAAATTGGGGTGGAAAAAATTATTCCCTCCATTTCTTTATTATTAGTACACTTTATTTATTTTTTTGTTTCTTTTATATTGACACACTTTCCATTTTTGACAAGATTCATTCAATTTCATCCACTCATTCTACTTTTTACTTTCTACATTCACTTTTATCCACTCATTTCTTCACATAAATCCAAGTATCTAAATCTATGGTGACATTAATAGAGAAACAAAGAGAGTATTTGTTTGTTTGAAAATTATTGAAACATTTTTATTCCTACGTGAGTCTAATTTAATTTTGTATTTGAAAGTAATTGAAAATACATTTTTAAATTGTAAGCACTAAAAGAATGAGACAATCGATACATATTAATTAACCAAATCATGATTGAACGAAATTTCACCTAAACTACATGAATAAACAAATATTCCTATTAAAATTAATATTGTTTTTATTCCAATCCTATATCAAAATACTTATAAGCAGAAAAATTCAATGACGCGTATTCACGACCTTGAACACTATGCAACGAACGGTAGCATCAAGTAGCTCGAAGAACACCACATCCCTCAATAAACAAGCCGTTGTCAGTAAGAAAATGTCCAAAACCTTTGGGGACAAGGCCATTATTAAGGAATAAAATATTATGTGAATATTACTTGTATTTAGAATAGATTCCTTTTCCTTTTCTGTGTAGGTCTTTTGTACCTCTATATATTGTAATCCAGATCATGAATACAATCACAACTTTACACCCTTATTTTCTACACGGTATCAGAGAATAAAATCCCGAAACCTCATAAATCCCACACCCTAAATTTTCCGCTACCTTTTTCCGCAGGCCGCCCCCGCCAGATAGCTGCGCATGTCCCTCACGTACCGCCGTCCTTTCAGTTGTATGTCGTCCAAAGTCAAATCCATGACCGTCACTGTTGATTTTACAACCGTTTCTGTCGATTCAAAGTCTGAATCCTGCTCACGCGCTGTCGCCGACTTGCCGTGCACCACCATCGATTTGCCACACGCCGCTGCATCAATTCCTGTTGATCTAGTTTGCCACCGAAGTTATGATCCGATCCTGCTACTATGTCGGATCATGATTCTAAATCCGTCCGTGATATTGCAGAACTTTCTCGCATCACTACCGAAGCCGAGGCTAATAAGCTACAGAATCTCAATGTCACCGATGTTATTGCAGCTTTACTCAAACAATTGCAATTGCAATCTGGCACTAGGAAGTCCGTACCTGTTGGTCGATCTTCAAATTCTCCATACTACCTTGGTCCTTTTGATGGTCCCGGTTTAGTGATCTGTCCCGTCGTACTGAAAGGTAAACAAAATTACCTTGAATGGACTATTGCAATTTGTAGTGCTTTTCTTGCTAAGAAGAAAACTGGTTTCATTGATGGATACATTACGAAACCCCCGGCTGGTGATCCTGATGCTGATGTTTGCCCTGGAGTTAATGCTACCCTTGTTTGCTGGAAGAGCAAGCTGTTGATCCAACTTTAGGATGTACTACAACTTATTTTTTCCACTGCTAAGAAGCTGTGAGATTATCTCGCTGGATGTTTTTCTCTGGGTAATGGTCAATTTTTTTTGCAGATGTGTGATAATATACATAAATTTTGTCAGAATGGTCAGACTATCGCCATTTACTTCGGCAAACTCAAGAAACTGTATGATGACTACAATTCTCTTCAGCCTACTCGGGTTTGTACTTGTGAAGCTTGCAAATCATTGTGCACATGTAACCATGCTGCTGCTTCCTTCCATGATCATGAGAAGGAGATGATTTATCAATTTCTCCTCGATTTAGATGAAGGCTATCAAACCTTGCGATCTAATGTCATGATCCAAGAACTGTTGAATCCGTCATGCGTGTGTATGCCCCAGCATCTTAGGAGGAGAATCACAGAGCCGTCATTTGGTCTTGTGAGTCTTCACCTGATTCCATGGTATATGTTGCTGGTTGCCCACAACCTTAAGGATCTTTGCCTGGAGCTCTCACTGCAGCTGAAAGGAAAAATCTCATTTGTACGCATTGTCATCGCAAGGGTCACGACAGAGCTACATGTTTCAAAATCACGGGCTATCCAGAATGGTTCACTGAGATGAGGAATAGAGCCAACGCCGCGAAGAACACATTGTCAGCTTTTCCAATCGCCATTGCACTCAGCGTTTCAGCCGTCGGCGCCAAGCCACCCTCAACTATTGTTTGTAGGAACAATGACATTACCACCAGGGTTTTCGGTGGTCGCCTCCTTCGGCACCCCTACTCGATCTGATTTTGGTCATGTTCTCTCTGACGACCAATAGAGTACGACCTTACATTTATTTAATCAGTTTTATTCTATTTCTGACCAAAGGTCAGGTAAGCCTACTTTACCTTGGATTCTTGATTCGAGAGCCTCATATCATATGACAGTTTACAAGGGTTCTCTTACTGATATTACTACTGCTATCGATTCTATTAATGTTATACTGCTTGATGGATCTTTGTCATCTGCAACACATTATGGTTCTATACGTTTTTGAGACACTATTCTTACTCATGTGCTTTATATTCTTACCTTACGATGCCATTTATTATCATGCTCTAGATTGTTGTCTGCTTAAAAATGTCTAGCTTTGTTTACTAAAAATTATTGCATTTTACAGAAAATAAGTACAAGGACTGTGATAGGCGTGGTCGAACAGCAGGGGGGTTGGAGGTTATTGGCTTTGTCTGCTGGATACGCATGTTTATTCTCATATCCCGCAATCAGTTCCGGAAATTTCTTCTATTTCTATATCTTCATTTGATTTATGGAATCAACGCCTTGGGCATCCATCCTCATGGTGTTGTCTTATGTTCCTACTCTTAATTTTAGCACAAATAATACTTCTGTTCATTTCTCTGTGTGTCATTGAGCAAAACAGCTAGACATAATTTTCCTTTGAGTTCTTCAAATGCTAGTTCTTTATTTGAATTAATAGATTGTGATATTTTGGGGACCATTTTCAAGTGGTGCATTTTATTTTTTAAATTATAGTTGATAATTATTCCCGAGTTTTTCGGGTTTATTTATTAGTGGCTAAGTCAGAGGTAGCTTCTAGATTCATAGAAGTTTGTGATTTGATCAAGAATCAGTTTAGGTGCTCCATTTGTGGTGACCGTGCAGTCAATGATACATAATTTCTACCTTTGAGATCATACTTTGATGAATCTGACATTATTTTTGAGACTTTTATGGTTAATACACCACAACAGAATGGCCGCATAGAGCGCAATCATTGTCATTTGTTAAATGTGGCTCGTGCTTTGTGCTTTCAAGCTAATCTGCCAATTGATTTTTGGGGAAAATGTGTTCTCACCACTGCATATTTGATTAAGCAGACACCGACGAAGAAACTCAATTGACACACACCATTCAAGTTACTTTATGGCCGCACTCTAAACTACAAACTTTTGCGAGTCTTTGGTGGCTTGTGTTATGCCTCATAGATTCCCAGATTTTGTGACAAGTTTGCTCCAAGAAGTCGACAATGTATTTTTGTCTGGTATTCTGCTGGCAAGAAAGGCTATCACATTTATGAATTGGAATCATGAACGTTCTTCAAAAATCTAGATGCTATTTTTTTGAAAACCAGTTTCCATTTGTTGTGCCGACTGTACTTGTTCAGCCTGCATAGTCACAATCTGAAACCCTGGTTTATTGATTTTTTAATTCTAGATTTGTCTCTTGCCTATCTGTCGGATTGGAGCAGCAACACTACCACATCGCTGCTAGTCCATGATCCCATCAGCGTACCCTCGGCCGCAGCTCCTTTCTTGCCGCCACCAGCGACTGTTGGACCAGTTTTTCTGGCTGTGGCATCCCATCAGCCACTGCGGGCAACCGCAAACGTGCATTCGCCTGCCTCGGCCGCAATACCAATGATGCCGCCATTGATTCTAATTACCGATTAGCCGCCGTCTATTGCGGCTCCACACCCGCTCGATATCTTGGCCTCGTTGACGGAGCCGATCAGCGGTCTTCCCTTGGGAGTTCTTGTGATCGTCAACCTCTTGGTTACCTTAATGACTACGTCTGTATTTTAACTACTGCTAACCCCCCACTGCTACGATCATTCATGCGCCATCACCATCCTCAGGTGTTCTATATCTTTTAACTGATTATGTAACTTGCAATAGATTTTCTAGTATGCATTCTAGATTTTGGGTTCAGCTACTTCTAGGGCAGATCCCACCACTTACTTTAAGGTGTCTACTTTAAGGTGTCAAAGCGTGCTCATTGGTGTGATGCGATGACTGATGAGATTAATACTCTTGAGCGCAATGAGACTTGGACTATGACTTCTCTTCCTCCGGATAACACCGCAATTGGATGAACGTGGGTTTATCGTACCAAGTTCAAAATATGATGGTACCATTGAACGTTACAAATCTCGTTTGGTGGTTCTGGGTAATCCTCGGACTGAGGGAACTGACTATAATGAGACATTTTCTCCTGTTGGGAAGATGAGTTCAATTCACCTATTTTTGTCTGTTATTCTCATTCGTAGTTGGGAAATACATCAGATGAAAGTGCATAATTCTTTTCTACATGGTGATCTTGCGCCTCCTGGCCTCGTCTATCAGCTTCTGAAATATCTTTATGATTTGTGGCAAGCTCCTTGCAACTGGTTTGTCAAGTTAGTTCATGCTTTATGCGCATTTGGCTCTGTTTAGTGTAAGGAAAATTACTCCCTTTTCGTTTTTCTTCCGTGAGTCGATTTCTATGCATGTACTCACTATGTGGATGACTTGGTGATTTCTGGTGGTTCTTCTTCGCTAATCTCTGAATTCAAGAAATACTTGAGCTCATGTTTCCACATGAAGGATCCCGGTGCCTTTAAGTATTTCTTGGGGATAGAGATTGTTAGAAGACCATATGTAATGTTTCTTTCACAACGGAAATATGACCTTGACATTTTATCTGATACTGGTTTATTGGCTGGTTAACCAAGTAATTTTCCGATGGATCAACAACATGATCTTGCGCATAAAAGAGCTACTCTATGATAATCCTAAGCAGTGTAGGCGCCTAGGTGGTCATCTCATTTATCTTACCATTACTCATCCCAAGCTCAGTTATTCGGCTCATACGCTTTCTCCGTTTATGAAGTCTCCTTGTGTTCCTCACTGCCAAGATGCTCTTCGGGTTCTCCACTACTTGAAGAGTGATCTTGGTCAAGGTTTATTTCTCTCTTCACGTTGTTCTGTACAGTTGACTGTGTTCTGTGATTCTGACTAGGCTGCTAGTCCCATTACATGACGTTCTCTTTCTAGGTATTTTGTGATATAAGTGATTCTCTGGTTTAATGGAAGATCAAGAAGCAACCTACAATTTCTCGTTCTTCTGCTGAAGCGGAGTATCGCATAATGGCAGTTACTTGTTGTGAGTTATTATGTCTTAAGTCTTTGCTTTGGGATTTAGGCGTTGTGCATTCTGCCCCCATGCGACTATTTTGCGTCAGTAAATTTCGCTCTTCATACTGCAACATATCCGATTTTCCATGAACGTGCGAAACACATTGAGGTTGATTTTCATTTTGTCCGTGATCTTGTACAGTCTAGTTATTCTTACTCATCATATCCACACTTCTAATCAACTGGCAGATTTGTTCACCAAAACTCTCGGACCTACTCAGTTTCAATCACTACTTGGAAAGTTGGGCATTCTTGACCTCTATGCTCCAACTTGAGGATGAGTATTAAGGAATAGAATATTATGTGAATATTACTTGTATTTAAAATAGATTCATTTTTCTTTTCTCTATAGGTCTTTTGTACCTCTATATATTGTAACATTTACACCCTTATTTTCTACAGGAATAATCTTCCTGATTCCGAGTAGCTCATGGTCCACTCGGATCCATTGCACCTCAGTACAACGGGGGTCTTCTGACTTAGTAGGCGTGCTACCATGTCCCTTGGGATCAAGATTCTATAGAATATAGGAAGTGACCACCAGGTATCTGACCCTTAGACGCCGTAATTTACCTGCTCATCAACTTGTGGTGCCGGGATAATGGGGTCCTGAGTACGAAGGATATCGCCTTTTACTTCAAGATTATATAGAATAAAGGATACGGAGATAAACATTCTATAGAGCGCACTTTAACTTGAATTCACGTAGTCCTCAACTTATTAATTTTATACCGTATCGATACTGGCATGTGGATGAACATAATGATATATTTGATTTTGGAGTGGCCAGTTGGCACGTTTTGTAGGCAAAAAGAAGAAAAGGTAAATGATTTTCACATAGTAATATTTTACACCTCTTATACATTAACAAAAATTGTTTGATGATTAATATAGTAAGAGGAATTCTCATGGCCTATACATAAGTTGATTGATAGTTACTCTAACATTATACTTTAAAAATTGTAATTTAAAAAATTAAATATTATATTTATAAATTAAAATAAGTAATGATATTTATTTGAATGTGAAAATATAAAAATTACAACATAAAAAATTATAATATAAAAATTATAATATAAAAATTATACAATTTTAAAATTTCAAATTTATTATATAATTTAACAATGCAGTGTATTAGTGAAAAAATACAGTGTACAATTCATAATTTAATTATAGATTACCAATCATGAGACCTCCTCTTAACATAATTATTGAAGTGATTTGATTTTGATTTCTATTCATCTTGATTTCTATTCATCTCAGTGAGTTTTTGTAATTTTAAAATTATATTTTAAATATAAATATCTATGGTTGAATTTTAAATGGTATAATATTATTTTACAAATTATCTGATCGATGATATATTTTTTTTATCTTAATTGGTTTCTTGAGGTACAATGTTTGTATGACTGTGCTATACATGATGTGGTGTGGGACATTACAAGGTCCATAACTATTATTACCTTTGTTTTTTTAAACCTTTGTTCTTTTTGGCTAATTGTGATATGTTGTGAATTAGGACTGCATGTGCCTCAAATCATGGCAAAAAGTGTTATTAAGGAGGTGTTTGATTTGCAAAATAAGGTGAGAATAAAAAGTACGACAAATGCTATTTTTTTATAGGAAGTTACAAGGATGACTATAAAGTTCTGAAATATCAAAAATAAATCATGAATATAAGTGTTCTATTTTACCTCAATTTTTTTAAAGAGTGGGTCTCTAATAGGCAGTCCGTCCATAAGTTTATGGATAGACCAGGGATTAATTTGCAATTTCAGCAAATTAAGCAAACCATTCTTCCCCAAATTGAAGCGGTAAGCTTCTTCCCCAAACTCTCACCCTCTGCAAATTTTCCCTTTCTCCATTCTTCATCCTTCCAAACTTCAATCTCTCTCGTTTCCAAACCCCAATCTCCATTCTCTGCAAATTTAACTTCTCTCCAATATTCTTCCCGACCAAATCCATTTTTTTTTTCTGATGAGCTCTTCAAACGACCGATTCCTCTCCGACGTAATTTGCGATGAGCTCTTCGCCCTGCAACAAAATCTACATCAACAAATTTCAGTTTTAAACGAATGAAATTTAGTTTCAAGAGGATGAAAGTTCGTTTAATAGTGTCCAATATACAAAACTTTCACATTCGAATGAGTTTATGCTGTTAAATTACCTTCAATGTAAATGAAATTGTTGTTGAAACTTCTGCTGCTATGAATTCTGCTACTATGAACATTTAAAAAAAATGTGGCAAAATACAAAAAAAACTATATGCTACTGGAATATTTGGTATGTATTATGCACTTGTTATCTTACAATACGTATCGTTTGTATTAAAACATGCACCTATTTTAAAAGCTCTGAATATGAATGATGAAACTTTTCTAGAAGTTCATGTATAAGTGAAGTTAAAATTTGACAGTTTAAAATTGTCATATTAACTGTGCACTGATTACTTTAGAACATGTGTTGTTTAAACAAAAACACACACATGATTTAAAAATGTCGATTCCTTTTATGAATAGAAAAACTTTGTCAGGAAGTAGTGCATAAGTTGCGTTAAGAATCGTTTCTGTTTTTTTAAAACATGCATATGTTAGCCTACAACTACTATTTCTTTTAGTATACTGCAAAAAAGAGGTTACATAATTTTGTAATTTTTTTTATTAAACTTTTCATATGAACTTCATTTGATTCCTTACAATGTGTACTAATTACATTAAAACTTCTATTTGTTTTCAAATACAGGAGTAAATTTTCCTGATTTCAATTAAATAGATTCCACTAAAAGTCTTGCCGGCATGAAAACAACACATGTAAAAACATTGCATACATTCTATAAAAATCATGCAAATTTTGTTGGTTTTATACACGATAATAACTCTTAACACTTGAACAAAGGGCAGGATACGGGGTACATCCTACAAGTGCTCATAACAAAAATATTCTATTGTCTTACAATTACAGCAGTGTTCTTATCTAGATTAACTAACAATCTCTAATACAATGAATCAATTATTAATCTCAAAGGTAGATTATCTTTGAATTTCTTGAGTTTAGTGTCGACTTCATGTAAATCAAGTTCATGCCGAAATGTCTTGTGGAGTCCAATATTCATTATTTTGTGATTCCATACCACTTCAAGTTTAGATCCAACTCCTGCAAAAAAAGGCCATACACATTGGATATTAACAGTTGCAGGAAAGCAAAAAAGTTTAATTTGTAGTTCAAAACAAAAAATATTCAACAATGAAAATAAAAGTCAAAACACAATAAAACTAACAAGTACATATTGGATACTAACATATACATTATATAAGTGAACATATGCATTTTCAAATTAAAAAAGAATAAGCAACAATTTTTTTAAAAAGTCGTACACATCACAATTAACAAGTACACATTGGATACTAACAGATGCAACATATAAGTAAACAAATGCAATTCGTTATTCAAAACGTACAATTAACAACAAATGAAAACAAAAAGTCATACACGGTACAACTAACAAGAACACATTGAATACTAACAGGTGCAACATATAAGTTAATAGATGCATCTTGGAATTCAAAATGAACTATTAGCAAAAAAAGATCATTCACAGTACAACTAACAGATACACGTTGGATAATAACAACTGCAATGCATAAGTAAACAAATGCACCTCGTAATTCAAGATGAACAATGAACAAGTTTGTTGTAACAATGAGAGGAAAATACAAAATCTACACATAGTAAAACACCGAAATCAACTCAAAACACAGAAAAATGAGACAGAACACTAAAAAAACAAATAAAATACCAAATCTGAGCAATCGAACAAAAGTTGAGAAATAATACAATCGAAAACAAATCTAGACATACGACATACCTCATCCGGTGAACAACCGACGAAGAAACAAATCAGCGGTGAGGCGGAGAAACGAGCGGTGACGGAAAAAGGTGGAGAAGCGGCGGGGGAAACGAGTGGATATGCTGCACATTCAATTGTGGATAAAACTTCCATACGACATCAAAATTTTGAGCGGATTACGATAAAAAAAAGCGCAAAGAAGAGTGAAATAAAGGCAAAAAAATGCATCTGTAAAGAAGCGGAGAAGAGGCAGGCATGGCAGAGAAGAATTGGAGAACGACAGAGGAAGAAGGAGAGAGGCGAAGAGGATAATAATCTGATTAAGGAGAAAGATATTTGTAAAGATTCTTCTTTGCCTAATTAGGCATTCAATTTTTTATTGTTTACAAAGTGAACCCCATTTTACAAAACAGTCCCTGGCCTGTCCATAAACTTATGGACATGCCACATTTTCTGAGACTTTATCTTTATTATATACTGATGAATTGTTTAACTCACAATTCCAATACATGCATAACATCTCCCGGGGCGAAGGCACAAAGTTTATATGTCGGGATTGAAAGAGAGAATAATAGTTTTTCACAGAAAAATGTTCTTATCAAAAGGCACTGATAAAAATAATTTTTTCAAAATTATTGTCGGTATATTTTTGTAATTTTCTTTTTGACAAGGTAGTCCACTCCAGCCGCTCTGTAATCCCGCATCCCTTTCCCTTTCCATTTCCCTTTGTTTGAAGATTGTACATGTACTCCTAAATCCTAAACCCTAAACCCTAAAGTCTAAACCTTTATTTGAAAATTGTATATGTTTTAATACAGTATATATTTAGGCTCTCTTCTCCTAAACATGTAGTGTGTATATATATATATTTTAAAGTTCTCCTAAACATATATTTTTTTCTAGTTGTGATATTGATTGAATATGATGATTTTTGTGAATGTATTAATTTGTGGGATTTTGGAATTAGTTTGTGAAATATTTGTGGTATGGATTTGGATTTTTGACATGGTAGATATAGCTTTATTGATATAGAATTGTTGGAGGATACTTGGACTAGTTTAGCTTTGAGCATGAATGTTAGAAGTTTAGACTTGTTAATTTTTGCTAAGCATGGTGATAAGTAGACAGTGATTATGCTACTTTGGCTTTAGTCTTAAGGATCGAATTGGTGGATATTTTGACATTAGCTAACTATGATGTTATATACCCTATGATTGTTGATCTCAAATTGTTGCCTAAATGTTGATCTAGATTGGTGAAATATAATTGCATACTATATATGATGCTATATGTTGATCTAAATTGTTGAGGAATTGCAATGCTTGACCTAGATTGGTGAAATAGAACATAATTGTAACATAATCTATTTAGCTATGCAATTGGATTGAATTACATGTATGGACAAAGCATTCTTGCATCTTTGTAGTAGATTTTTTATTATTGTAGTGTGTCGACTATATCATTTTAACTATGATTTATATTTTCTATAATGGTGCTTGGATGTTTATCACTATGTGTTACATACTTTAGTGAGATAATATCTCAGAGATAATTGCATGATTTTTTCCATTATGTCCTTGTGCGTTTGACATTGGTTGCTGTGTTAATAGCCATGCCTCCGAAGAGACCTAGAGTTACTCGGGCTGCAAGCTCATCCGCTCCACCTCCGCCTCTTCCACAGGCTCCTGAGGCATGATCACCCTCATCGCAGAGTAATTGGGTATCGCCACTCTTCCGAGCCTTCAGTGTCTGGGTAGGGGAGAATCCTACCGTATCATGTTAGCGCAGATGGTCAACTTCCACCTAATCAAGACCACAACTGACCCGGGGGCATTCCATTGGTTATATGGGGCAGGGGGTGCTATATTCATGAAGCTTCCACGGTCCCATCGAACTAAGCTGGAGATGGACACCCAATGGCTAATTTGGCGATAGAGCCAGATGCGGAGTGCGGATAGGGGGTGCTATATTCATGAAGCTTCCACGGTCCCATCGAACTAAGCTGGAGATGGACACCCAGTGGCTAATTTGGCGATAGAGCCAGATGCGGAGTGCGGATAGAGTTTTGAGCGGGAGCTCAATAACCTCCCAGTCAAGACTAACGAGTGAGTCTTTCCCTCTAACCAGCATCTGCCATAGGATGCACCGCACACTCGACCTTACTCCCCACCGCAGCAGCAGGCTGAGCCAATGCAGGAGGACCACGTGCAAAGTCAATTTCAGTAGCCTCCCCCAGATTTCTACTCCCGACTGTAGGGCACGATCTTGGACCATAACTTATTTGTGTCGCGGAGCCTTATATATAGAGATGGATGGGCAGATTTATCAGCCCTCATCCAGAGTCTAGGACATGCAGGCACAGTTTTGTAGTCCCCCGGGCCCAGATCCCAGGGCAGCGAGGCGCAGGGAGCGGCGTCAGCAGAACAAGGATTGGGTGGCCCTGTATCAACGGTGCTACTTAGGAGATGGCAGTTCCCTCTCACAACAGTGATTGTGAGCATTTTTACACTCCCCTACTTTGATTTTTATTGTGTTTGCCATGTTTTGTCTACATTGAGGGCAATGTAATTTTTTAAGTGGGGAGGGGATTTAGCACATATTTATTTCTTTTGGATGATTTAGACTTGGATCCTTTGGGATGTTTTTGGTTTTGGATGTTTTGTTTTGATGTATTCGGATGCTTTTAGTAGCTTTAACATGCAGAAAGATTTTTTCTTTTTTGATTGGAAAAACACAAAAAATGAAATGTTTTGAAATTTTGGAAATTTTGAAAAAATAATTAAGAAAATGAAAAAGAACAAAAAAACCGCTAAGTTGAAAACCCGAGAGGGAAATTTAGGCAACTTTTGGGGCCCGGATAGGCCAAAAACCCAAAAGGGTGAACTAGAAAAAATTGAGAGGCTAAATGTGTGGGTAAGATGTGAACCAACGAAGCATGATGTGTGGTTAGGATGAAAACTCGAAAGGGCTCCTAGGCAAAATGAGAGAAAGAGAGAAAAAAGTTACAATTCTACTAATTTTTTGGCATTGGAGTCATAAGGTTGTGGTTTACATATGGATGGATTGGGTAGCCTAACATCATGGAACTTCTTTGGATTGAGTAATTTAGCGAGGAAAAACGAAGTAGGGTTATGAAATTCTTGATTCTTGGTATGCTTATTTTTTGGGTTGATATATTGGTATGAATTGAAGTATATGCTTTAAACTTTGATATGATTTTCACTTCACTTGTTGCCATTTGATATGGGATTATCAATTCGGGACTTAGAAATGTTTTTATGGGAATTAGCAAATTGATAGGTGGCATATTTGGGTAGATTTAGGAATTGGGGTTGTGTGTGATAAAGTTCTCATTTGATCTTTGATTTTGAGACTTGTGATATTCAGAGTTTTTTTGACATTTTGATTGGGGGAATATTAGTATTAGGATGGGGACATGTGAACTTCTTTGTGTTCTTGAATCTTTTGTTACTCGAGAACGAGTAAGGTTCAAGTGTGGGGAGGTTTAATGTGTCCATATTATACGGTGATTTTAGGATTTTTTTTATTCACTATTGTATACTTTTTTGCTCTAGATGTTGCATTTTTCTTGAAATTCTCTAAGAAGAGTTAAGAGCGACTTTTGCGCTCTTGTTACGTTTCAAGTGGATTTTGTGTGACATGGAAATTGTTTGAGGACTTTGAAGACTAGTTTTGAAGATTTGAAGACTTTCATTTTAATTTTGAAGCCTTGAGGAATTGAAGTGAAGTAAAGAGGAATACTTGAAACAAGAAAAGAAATGAAGATGCTGTCTTTGGCATCAGTCGCGAGTCGCGACAGACGAGTGGCCAGAATTATTTTCTAATTTTTGTACTATATATACCAAATTTTATCTTCTCTCTCTTCAAATCTTCTTCTTTATACATGGTTGCATATCTACATCTAGTCTAGTATCCACCCTTATATGCATGAACCTTTAGAAAAATCCCTCTACTTCGTGGACGACCCCGATTTGCCACTATCTACTTAGTTGAAATTAGGAATCATTTAGGGCTTAAAATAGTAACTCTGAGAGGTACAACGATGACCTCCAGCGTAAGCATGTGTATTGCAACATTAGTTGGTTGAGCAAAGAATATTTTGATTTTGTGGAGAAGTTTTTAGAGCACGCATTTGGTCGTGAGAAGCGAGTGTTATGTCCTTGTCCTGATTGCAAGAATTGCAACTGTAGCAGTTATAGAGACATCATGAAACTCCACTTAATTGGGAGAGGGTTTGAAAAATATTTTTTGGTTTAGACCTTTCACGGTGAGAAGGCACTATCGGAGGTGGTTTTCGGTAGTAGAGGAGAGTGTTTCAGAGACTTTAATTTAGATGACATGTTTGAGGAGATTGTCAATGAATTTAGGGGGAGGCCCGAGGTTTTGTCAAATTTCTTTGGTGAGAAGGACATGCCGTTGTATCCCGGTTGCAATAAGAAGGATACCGTGATGTCATGTTTGATGGAACTGTTTAACATGAAGGATACCGTGTTGCCCACTTTTGGGCAACACTGCAATTTCCCAAAATGTTGTACAACTTTTCTATTTTCAATTTTGAGGGTGTTCCATTCACCCAATCATGTCCAAATCACTTTTTTATGACACATACAGAATTTCAATATGGAATTGCCAATTTTGCGGTCCAAAAATTCCAAGATTCTTGGGGGGAACTTAGGTGCAAAAGGCAAAAACTTCACTCGTGGGTCCAAACGGCAATCCAATCGGATATATTGGTACATTATGGAAATAAGATGTATATTCCAAGGTCAAATAAAAAAATTTATTAATAAATTTTGGGAAGAACTTACCAATAGTGCTTCTCGTTTGAACTTCCTAGCTTCTAAGTAACATAGAGTAAGATACTTTAAAACATGTACTAGCGCTTTAGTGAATTTTATTAAAACATCATTTTCTATTAAAAACCTTATATTAACCCAAGAATACCCAATTTGAAGTTAATTTGATACTAACAGGAAGGTGTAACACAGTATTGGGCAATACTGTAAATTTATCAATGTTAAATACGAATCCTTTTCGGCGATCAAGCTGACACAAATTTGCAATAGGGACCTATGGTATCTTTAATTTATTAATTTTAAGTCCAACTGGTTATCTACGATAATGGAAAAAACTTGCCCCTTCCCCCATACGTGGGCAATATATTAATATTTACAAAATTGTTAGAATTTAAAATAGGCACTGGTATGTCATTCAAAATAACCGGTGTTGAAAATGACCAGGACAGGGAATTAGTATTTTTAATGAAAATTTTTGGCAGGTAATTCGATTTTTTTGTCAATTTCAATAATGCCCTGGTTTTCGTATCGACGCTAATATGAAAATTTAAACTCCTGCAAAATATTTATTGGGCTGAAAAATTATTCAACCAAAATTTCAAAAATTGCCACCGGTAATAATCATATTAGCACCGGTATTGTTTACTGGTACTAGGACATTGCCAATCACATTATGTGGCACAATTAAGCAGCCTTGAGTAGCTGTCTTCGAGTTTTTTTAGCACCGATTTTTTATCCCAGCACCGGTATTTTCACTAGTGCTGTTGATTTTAAAAATATTTTAAAACTTTGCTCTCGGGTTTGACACAAAAATTAAATTATGCAGCCACCCGCAGCTGCCAAAAACATTTTTAAGCACCGTTTTTTTTTCTACCCAACACTGGTATTACTACCGGTGTTGTATACTTAGAATATATTTTCAAGTTTTGTCTTTGGTTGGAAATTTTTTTTATGTAGTCTCACGCAGCTGCCTAAAAAAATTTTAAGCACCAGTTTTTCAATTACGGAACCGGTATTTATACTGGTGCTATAAACTTAGAATGTTTAAAAATATACAAGAAAGTTATAGAAATTAATTAGCATCGGTTTATTAGCCAATATACTGGTGCTGACTTCACTGGAATAAAATTTGACCGATCGCCTTCTTCAACATATCCACCGCGTTTTCCTCTTCACTCCCATAAAACCAATGATTTCCCCACGTTCCATCTCCACGTTCTACACCATTGATTCTTCATTTAACCACCGTTGCCCCACATCCTCAATCACACGTTGTATAAGAACCCCAAAAAACCCCATTTTTGGATCGCAGAAATGAGTTTCTCCGCGTCTTCCACTCGGTGCCGGAAATGTTACGTTGACTAGATTTCCGGCCGGAATATTGAGAGGTACGTCATGATTCCTTCATTTGGGGGAGGGGGAACCCTAACTTGCTTCACATTTAGTGAAATTTGTATCACATTGCATATGTTTGATGAAATGTTTCAATGAAGATTTTTTAATGTTAAGCTGTGTTGGGTTGTTCATTGTGCGATGTTTAAGTGTGATATTTTTGACCATGTGATGTTGAAGTGTTTTGGAAACATGTGTAAGACATACAATATGTTGATTGGTATGTTGAAGTGTGATGTTCAATGGTATGTTCTAAAATGTGTGAGATGTACACTATGTGTGTGATATTTTAAGTTTTCAATTCGAGGTGCATCACATACGCTTGATGGTGTGATGTTGATTGGTATGTTCTTAAATGCGTGAGATACAAACTATTTATGCTGATTGGTATATTGATTGGTATGTTGATTAGTATGTTGATTGGTATGTTGATTGGTATATTGTAGATGCCTCCTAAAATGATAAAGGTGGAAAGAAAGAGGAAGAGGGCTGGCCTTCCACCGAATATGTTGATTGGTATCTAGTAGATGCCTCAAAAAACGAAAAAGGTGGAAAGAAAGAGGAAGAAGGCTGGCCTTCCACCGAATATGTTGATTGGTATCTTGTGTTGGTTTGTGTAAGAAACTGGAGCGTCTGGACCGCATATTGCAATTACAATTTTCAGAGACGGATCAGATTTGGTACGTGGGTACACTAGCTAGACGTACTGAAGGATGTGAAGGAGGATGCATGGAGAGATATAAAGGTAATAACCAATTTTATAATACTTAGTTCATGAATTCCTAACTGTTAATATTAGACTTGGTATCCATGCCCCTAAACTTAATTATGAGTAAGCTTCCATCGCATGCGATTTTCACGTTGGAAACAGAATTAACCGAAGGCCAATGGAAGAGGTTAAGGAAGAATGTGGTGGGTGAGGCTGGCGAAGAACATTGCAGTTGGAAGAGCAAGGTGGCGAACAAGTACGTATGGTTTTTCTCAGATGGAAAAGTTCCTAACTACAAGTCGTGGGACAGGTACAGGTGGATTAATAAGGAGGTGTGGAAGAAATTCGTAGAGCACATAAGAACAGAGGATATGCTTGTAAGTACAGTTTTTACATCATATACAAAATAATATATCAATATTTACCAACGAATTTATTATGTTCATAAATAAATAAAATTATTATTTTCAAAAAAATAAAGAAAGAAATCGATCAATCTATGGAAAAAAGTACGTCCACTGTACCCGGACCAAAGGGGAACATGGCGATAAAAGAAAAGCTGATAGAGCAGCTAAATGAGAAAGAGTGGAAAAAGCTAATGGACCAAGGATACATGAAAGAAAATATTGAGGATGTTATCAAATCAAAGGATTTCAAACCAGACAGATCTCTGGTCTACTTGGAGTCGAACAGGAAAAAAACAAGGATTACACAACCCCCAAAGTGAAGGCCATAGTGTCCTTGTAAGTATCCGCAATTGTTCCATATCAAGTAAACTATAATTTTGGATACTAACACTATATTATGAACTTCATTTGAAGAAGAACAAGGAAAAAGAGAAGGGAACTCTAGAGTTGGGTTCGGGGGAGGACACTTTGATAAGAGCGACCGGAAAAAAGGATCATCCAAGTCAGTACAGAGGTACCCAATCCCGACTGCCAGCAGATGTTGCTGTCCCAGGCATTTCAAGAAGCAAGTGCAGTAACAGCTCTACGTCCCAAAAGAAGAAGGCCAAGAAACCTTCCGTTGATCAGCAGATTGTGAAGGCAATGGTCTCTTACCTCGAGCAGTTCGTCAAGAGTATAGCTACAACAGGGGGTGTAAATATTCCCAAAGGCCTTGCGGACCCAAAGAGCTTCATTAAGAATGCTATGACGGAGGTATATCCATTAGTCTCAGCAGCTAGGGCCAAGATCCTCCCAGCGACGGTGAAGAAGATGAGGAGGTAAATATGCATTACAGTTCAAATTTTCAATTTAAAGAAAAAACTATTTTTGGGTAACTAAACTCTCCCTATTTGTAACAGGATAGGGAATTGGTCACCTTGTACATCAAGGGCATTCAAGGAGAGAGGATAAGGGTTTCAAAAGCTTGGCTCCAAAAATCAAGGCGTCATGAGAAATCACATGGTCCAATAGCTCGCGTTCGGGTGTGCGAGCCAGTCTACCATCCAAGAGCTGGGTTACCCTCTGCCAAACACCAATTCAGTGACTTGGAAGATGCTTTGGGGAGTGTGGTATACTGGCTGATTACTTTGGTCACGTTCGGAGATGACTCCCTGACCAAGGACATTGAAGGCGGCAAGCCACAGATCGATGAATTTTACTATCTCAATATGAGCGACAATGAGGTAATTAAATCAACTAATTTCTACTTATTTTTACATTAACTAATTTTTATTACAAATCGTTATAATTGATTACATTTTCTACGTAGCTATCAACTCCTATACATTCTGGATCAACCAACTCCTTCCGTTCCTCAAGGAAACAATTTATACATGAGAGGCCTATGAAATAGGTACTTCTCATTAAAATCCTCCACTTGTACTTTATTTCATTATTTTTCAATTTTCCTAATTCAATCGCCATTACATAATTTCAGATTGTGAACAAGCGCCTGTTCAAGACATATCCCAACATGGAGAAGTACATCGAAAGCTGCAACTGGCTGTGAAGAGGATGCAAGAGTCGAAAACGGTGGCTTTGTTTTCGGAGTATTGACCGTCAAGTAAACATAAATCAACATTGTTTATCAAAACCTTGGTGGAGTTCGGGAACAAGCTTAGCAACGCCAGAAGAATGGCTTTGCTATCGAACTCAATGATAGATGTTTGGATGGGGTGAGGTTTACATTTTCACATTTTCTGTATTTATTTAAGCACTAACATGTTTCAAATATTAGCTAATGTTATTTTTCAAGGCACCATTGAGAACAAGTCTTTGAAACCAACAATGGTCGCATTCAGTTTGTTATGTGTTGTATGGAAGGCTATGCCACAAAAATAAGGAGGCAGAGGTCAAAGGTCATGCTGCAGCCATTCTCAAAACCATGCTTGTTGTTGATGTTAAGGTTTATGTGGTGTCATATATTAAATGGAGAACTACTTGGGACGCTCTTAAAATTCCTCCATCATTTGCATTTGGCCCCTTATCTTTTTTTTGAACACTTTTGGCCACTCAATTAACAAAATTTCTGAATCATGATCCTTCTGTTCGGTCAAAGCGTCAGGTGTTAGTCAAAACGTCAATTTTAAGGTCTATTTCCCCTTTTTCTTTTCTCCCTTTCTTTCATTTATCCTTTTGTCTTTTTATTTCCTTTTATTTCCTCCTTTCTCCTTTTCGAGCAAATGTTTTTGCGTCGCCTCCCCCATCATTTGCGCTGCTTCTCGCTGATCCGAGTAAGGTTGAGAATTATGGTGATCGGAGACTACCTGAATGTGAAGTGAAGGGGTACACAAAGGTTTGGTGATGGTACTATTGAGATTGTCGATTTTGGATTGGCGTAAAGGGTTGGTGAAGTTAAGGGGAAAAGTTTGGGGTGTGAGTTGAGGGGTACGCCTTTGCATATGTCGTCGAAGATGGTCACTGGAGGGGGCTGGATATGGATCGCCTTTGTATGTTTCAATGAAAATGCAAATGAACTAGAAGGAAACCTGTGGGGTTGATGTAATCCGAAGCACTTTGCTTTTTCATTACATCCATGATTCCACGAGAAACCCTATGTTGTGCCCAAACTGTTGCCGGAATCTAGAAATGAAGTGGCGCGTGGGTTAATCAGCTGCTTAGTGTGTTGTTCGAGTCCGATCTAAGAAAAGCTACCTCCTCAGTAGTAGATTATGGGGAAACAAGATGACATTGTTGCCTCTGTATTTCATAATAAATCTCATCTCATAATAAACTCATCTAATAATAATTTATAAATATAGTGGGGGTTATATTGTAATTTTAAAAAATGTGGGAGGGCTGAGTTTGTCATTAAAATTCATATGGTGTGTCCATTTTATACAGTTATTTTGGGGACATTTTGGATTAACTTTTGTTTACTTTTGTACTCTAGATGTGGCATTTTGCCTTGTGTGACAAGGAAATTTTTGGAAGACTTTGACGACTACGAAGACTATCTTTGAAGATTTGAAGACCATGAAGACTACATTTTGAAGACAGTGAAGAACTTGAAGACACGAAGAAGGGAAGACGAGACAACTACAATTACACCAAGAAAGAAGACAATATTTGAGGGCAGAGTACTCTGCCCATCGCGACTCGCGACGGTACTCTGCCCGTCGCGAGTCGCGAATAATGTGTCGTGAGTTGCGACGGTCCGCTGCCCATATCTACTTTTTGGACTTTTTGTACTATAAATACTCTCTTATCTTCCTCTTTTTCTAGAACCCTTCTTCCCCAATTTTTATCTAGAAAACCCTAGTTTTCTTCTTCTTTTTTTCTTAGTTTGTAGACTAGTTACGTGTTTTTATTATCTAGGCTCGTAATCTCCTTAGGATCATTGGATTGAACCTTCCTTATCAAGGTCTAGAGAATCATTTATCTATTTAATGCTTTCTCTATTGAGTATTTATTGTGATTGAATTTGGTTGTTGAATCCGTTAATGGTGTTGGAAGTTTGAGTATATGAATTGCTTGTATGATTATGTGTTAGGGTTTGGAGAAAGTAGCTAATTCT
>JAULKM010113754.1:0-22373 GCA_032355605.1 Rubia tinctorum | reverse complement strand
ACCTAATTTAAATATAAATGATGACCATATTCATCGAAGTAAATCAATCCAAATATTGGATGAATTCTTGAATGAATCTACCCTATTAAACCTACTAAATCTATTTCTAATCAAATCAAAACTCCTAAATTATATTATTTCAAAATAATTCTAAATATGAGCACACTAACTCATTAAAAAAACCAATGGGAAAAAGAGTATAGTGTTAAGCTCCTAAAAATACTAAACTAAGAAAAATGTAATAAATTACATTTTTGATATCTTATCAGTTGTCGAATTACAAAATTGATGACACCAAAATTAATTAAATAATATATGATTGCAAATTTGTGATTTGGACATGTATGAGGTGTATGGAAGGGTCTCTAAAGTCAACATTGATTATTTCTACACAGTCTTGAAAAATTACACTCTGGCCCAAATTTGTGTTACCTCATTATCCATTGCTCCAATATACATGATTTTTGTTACTCTTTCCTAAATATAGAAATATTAAATATATAAAGTTTTTGGTAAAATGTTGAAAAGCGCTAGTACATGTTCAAGAGTAACTCATACCCTATACTCATTTTTCAAAAATAAAATTCCCTCTTCTAGCTTGAGCTATGTTTGCAATTTCAAAATTTTGGAAATTATATATGCACTTAGGATAAAACTTTATATTTCGTGGTGAGTGACTGTAACTTTGGCCACTAAATTCTAAATTTTATAAGTTTGTTGAGTGACAGTAACTTTGGTCACTAAATACTAATTTGGTGACCATTTTGTGTTTTGACATCTCCAGTGGTCACCAGGAATAGCCAAATTACTTAAGTCTTCTGCCCAACACCTTTTTGTGACCAATTTGGTGACCGAAATTTTCACTTGGTCACTAAAAGTTCATTGGTGACCAAAACACAGTGACGAAAATATCTAAGTCACTAATACGATCTTTACTGACCAAATAATTTGTAGTCCCTATAATTCAGTCACGAAAGCCCTTTTTTCTTGTAGTGAAGTGATACATACTTAAGGATTAATTCATCTTTGGGTCTATGATCGATGTTTAACTAATGTGAGTTATTCCGAGCTGATTACATTCATCATATATTTTCTAAATATTTATATTTGTTTTTTTGTTTTTTAATTCATATTTGATATTTATTAATTTGCATCATCAGTCATAAAAATTTGAAAACTAAGGTATGGTAGCTACACCAAAAGGGTTTTATATTAGTAGGTATTTTATTATAGTTTTTGCTCCGTTCCTCGTGGGATTGACTATGTTTACTATTGTGCTAATCTCATCTATAGAGTTTGCAGATTATTTTGGTGAGTGAAATGATGTTCACCAACCCTATAAATAGGGGAGGCTATTTATGAATTTTAGACACTGTTTATCAATCATACATTCGGAATTTTAAAGTTCATACTCAATTGTTTGCGAGCGTTCTCATTGTTGCTTAATTCTGTGGGGTATTTAAGTATCACTACCTTTTATTTGTGAGCTAATCCTGCGGCGAATTAGTGAGCAATTTTTTAAACTGAGAGCCGATCTTGCGGGCTAGTTGTTGATCAATTTGTGCGTCTAAATTAGGGTTTGCGAGTCCCCTAATTCGGCCAAAGATTTAATGAAATTCCGTAATCCACAGTCTTAGCAAGGAGATTCCTATCAAATACGCTCAAACGTGATGCTTCTCTATGCACCCCCATTGTATTTTCCAATTCCGTTACAAAATATTTATCAACAATCGGGCACAAGAACATATTCATAACCCATTCCAATTTTCCTTTATTACTTCTAAGCAATCAACTCTAAGTTCCTTTAGAACATGTACTAGCACTTTCCAACATTTCACCCAAAAATCATTTATTTTCTATTTCTATATTTATGCAAGAATAACAAAAATTGTGTATTCTGGAGAGAAGGATAATGTCGTAGCAAAATTTTGGGCCATAGCATAATTTTTTTTATAAATAATGTCAGAGGCGCTTCCATTCACCTATTGTAACCCGAATTTTTAATACACAACCGTCCCTTATTTAGTTGCATTTTTGTGTCTTCAATTTTTTGATTTCGCCACCTCCACATTTTTCTATGGACCTAATAGTAGAAACTAAAAGGTTAACTTAGAGATCAAATAATACTAGCCCCAACATTGTTTTTCATTAGTGGCGGTGCTAAATAATGGCGTGAAAATGAATTTGCCGAAATTTTATTCAAAATTTTGGTGGGATTGTTTAAAATTTTGAATTATCGGACTCAGGACCGGTATCAGTTACTTTGGCACCGGTATGTCATTGGTGCTCCATACTTAGAATTGTTTTCCCAGATTCATTCTCGAGTCCAAAAAAAATTTACCCCCATTTAAAGAAGCCTAAGGAGTTACATTTCATGTACATATGCGTCGGTATGTGCCATTTGGGCACCGGTATTTGTACTGGTGCTCTATACTTAGAAAAAGTTTATTGGGTTTTCTCTCGGGTTCAATTTTTTTAATAAAAAACATTTAAAGCAGCCCTAAGCAGCTCCTTTTAATGTTGTGTTCATATTTTGTGTTCACATTTTTATATTTTATTGAGATATAATTTGCACTTTTAGGTGTTTTTGTTGCAGGAATTCACGATTATAAAGAATTTGAGAGGGAGCTATACATTGTACTCTTTTTTCCTTAACCAACGGTTTTTTCCCACTGGGTTTCTAGGTTAAGATTTTTAATGAGGCGATGTGCTACAATGGAAAATGATCTTATTTTATAAGACATTTTTCCAGACATGAAAGAAAGGAGGCAAAAGCAGAATTGTTGAAGTTATGGGGGGAAGTGAATATTGAAGAAATATGGATTTGAAGAAAATAAAGATATTCACTTCCCATATTGATAAAGATTGTATTATCTCTTTCCAACTGGAATTCTTTAATTTTAGGAATTAGTTAATTAGAGTTTAATAGATTATGTTTTATTTTTTTTCTTTTCTTCCACCCAAGAATCTGAATTAGGTTTGAATTCGGGCGGGGACGAATGTATATAAACAGAGATACGCAGACTTCAATGGGGATATGAGTTTTACGCAGTACATTAATTATTTTTTTGTTAGCTTTTGGGTTTAGTTTTCCATTATTTTGGTACTAGAATAGGGTTAGCTGCATGGTTGTATTTGGAAGCAATATACACACCGATTGCCGTGCGCATGCAATTTGATCCAAGACTAAGTATCACGGTTTGTTATTTGTTTAATTTATTTGATTATGTTTTATTATTATATTATATTATCTATTTGTTTAGTTTAATTATAATGAGTAGCGAATTTATATATCGGTATGGAATTATAAGCATTAATTCATGAGTCGTGAGGCCTAATTGTTTTACAATTGATCCTATATGTTCTTGATTTAATTTTATTCTGGATATTTTATTCATGATCAACTTGAATATTATTGGGATATGTCTATCTAATTCCACCAATACGTAATCGTTGGAAAGGGTTAGTAAGTAGCGAATGCGTGTGAAAAACAACTAACTAACTAAGATTGTAATAGCAAGATTGGTAACAATTAAGTGTGCATTACTATTTGCTTTTACTTTGGTAATTGCTATATCAGGTTCTTTTGATTATTAATGCTATCAAAATGTTTATCTGGTTCAGCGAACACTTTTCAAGGTCATTTTGGTGAGGTAACAATTGGTTAATTATAATTAGTCAATTGTCGAAAAGGTAAGAAAGAATTGGGGAGGTTAAGCGTACCTTTCCTATATATAACTGATAGATATGTAAGGATTAATTCATTATTGCGCCTATGATCGATGTTAAACTAATGTGAGTTATTTTTATACGATTAAATTCATTATTTATTTCTTAAATTTTCTAAATTGTTAATTTTATATTTGATAGTATTAGTTAGTTGCATTATTAGTATTAGATAAAATCTTGAAAATTAATGCGTGGTGGCTACACCAAAATTGTTCTATATTAGTAGGTATTTTTATTATAGTTATTGCTTCGTTCCTCGTGGGATCGACTCTGCTATTGTACTAATCTCATCTATAGAGTTTGCAAATTATTTTGTGAGTGAAACGATGTTCACCACATTTTCATATACATGGGCACCAGTACGAGCCTTTGGGGCACCGTTCCCGGTGCTCCATACTTTAAAAAAAGAGGCCAGCTTGGTTTCATATGAATAATTGATTTTTGTTGTTGATTGAATGTCAACCATTAAAAAATTGTCCATATAAACTAAATATGAAACCCTAAATCTAGCCCACGCTCATTCCCCTCCTATTATCCCGCCTTTACCTCCTCTTCATTCTCTCCCTCCTCGTCCGCCACCACCAAGCCTCTGGTGAGCGTCGTTTTACTCGCCAAATAACTTGCAAACTCAGGAAAATACTAATTAGTACACCGGCAAGCAGGGTCGATCCCACGAGGAGCAAAATCAATAATTCCAATTTCTCTTCCTATTAATTTTACAAACTCTTTTGGTGATGCAACCACGCCTTAATTCCAGAATGATTTCTAACACTAAAATTTGTAAATAATGAATCTAAAAATAAGAAATTAATCTATATGTGAATGATATCGGCTAAGAATAACTCATGCTAGCTAGTTACTATCAATCATAGGCACACTAATAAATCAATTCTTACACATCTATCGGTTATATGAACGAAGGTACGCTTAACCTCCCTAATTCTTTCTTACTTTATCGACACTTAATCAATTATAATTGAAATTATAGTTTTACCCAATTAATTTAATAAGTACTACCGTGTTCCAACATAACCTATTAAACCAAGTGTGAAACAAAATGTAAAGCAAGAACACACAGACTTGGTTACGCAGTTCGGTAAAAAAACACTTACATCTGCGGGGCCTTGGCCCATGGTGAGCATCGTTTTACTCGCCAAATAACCTGCAATTTCAGGAAAATACTAATTGGTACACTGATAAGCAGAGTCGATCCCACGAGCAGCAAAAGTGATTTCTATAACTAAGGTTGCAAAGAATGAATCTAAAAATGAAAAATAATATATATTAAAAGATATCGGCTAAGAATAACGCATGCTAGTTACTATCGATCATAGGCGCAATAATAAATCAATTCTTGCACATCTATCTGTTATAGGGAAATAGGTACGCTTAACCCCCAATTTTTTCTTACTTTATCGACAGTTAATCAATTATAATTAACTAACTGCTTTCCTTCCCAAAATGTCGCCAGAAAGTATTCGCTAAATCAGAACACACTTTGATAGCATTAAGAATCAAAAGAACCCGATATAGCTTTTATCAAAGTAAAAGCAAATAGCAATGCACACTCAATTATTCTCTATCTTGTTACTACAGTATTAGCTAGCTAGCTGTTTTTCACAAGACTGTGCCACTTACTAATCCCATCCAACAATTACGTATTTGCGTAAATTAGCTAGATAGCTATATTCTAAAAAATATTAAAGTTGGCCAGAGTTAAACATATTAGAAATAAATTCAACCAAGACAATCAAGAACATGAGAGAATCAATTATAACAC
The DNA here is from genome assembly GCA_032355605.1 of Rubia tinctorum. Classification (NCBI taxonomy): domain Eukaryota; kingdom Viridiplantae; phylum Streptophyta; class Magnoliopsida; order Gentianales; family Rubiaceae; genus Rubia; species Rubia tinctorum. Next base: position 16,864 of record JAULKM010113754.1, on the reverse strand, counting down.
CAATTAGGCCTCACGATTTAAAACTTACATTTGTTATTCTCCGCCGACATAATATTTAGTTGCTCATATTAATTAAACTAAATAAATTAATAATATAAATATAAGGTAAAGTCTTGGGAAAAACCGTCTTTCCATAGACATATGGAAAGACTGGGTTGAATTAGAATTATAGAAAGGTAAATGGTTTTAGATGCATTATTAAAAATTTATTATGCAACATGTAGTAGTTATAAGTTTATGACCCGATTAATACAACCCAAAAATTTTATTTTAATTTATTCTAATTTGCAGTTTAAACCTTAGTCTTTCCTAAACTTATGGAAAAATCGTCTTTCAAGAGACAAACTCTAAATATAAATCATAATTAACGAAATTAAACAAATAAATAAAACAAGCAAACCATACTGGATAAATTTTGTCTCAGAAAACAAGTGCGGGTCTACGACTCTAAAACAGGAGCCGAAAATAATGTGAAGCTAAAACTATTGTCTGCGAAAACTAAAACTGGTGTCTCTGACTTCGAAAATAACAAAACCAATGTTTTTGTCTCCAACTGCAACTCCTCGCTTCCAGACTTGTCTGCGTTGTAAATATGCACGCAATTACCATCCCCCGTCCAGTCCATATTGGACTATACAAAAAATAAAAGATAATCCCTTCCTAAATTTAAATTCTAATCCTATCCTTATCTAATTAAGGAATAGAAATAAGAATCAAATCTCCCAAAAATATCTCATACATATCTCTTCAAAACCAGAAAATCAGCAAGAATATCTGCATAATCAGCTCCAAAATTGTCTCCACAGGGTTGCACACACCACCTCTTCTTCGGATATTTTGACTGCCTTCTTTTTTCCAAAATTGCCCCAATATACTCCTCAAATTCCTCCAATTTCCTCCAAACCCATAACCTATAATTTGTGACAAATAACACACCTAAAGTGCACATTAATCCAATAAAATCACGAATAACCCCAATAAAATAAACATAATTTATACGCATCAGCCCAGTTCAGAATAATTCCACTAATCAGAACAAGATAGTACAATGCAGACAACTATACTTATCTTTTCTAATTACAACACGTGGATTTTGCAACCTCCATTTGCTACCGATCAGTCTTGATCAGACTCTCTCTGACCTCGATACTCGTCGACGCTGGATCTCCTCCTCCCGAGGAATTAAGGCTTCTGATTCTAAACTTAGATCAATAGTGTATTGATCATGTTGGAACATAAATTGAACTCTCGGCTACTAGTAAGGATGAAATATGAATGCGGATTTTCTTCGGTTATAATCATCAATACCACAGTCACAATGTCCTCAATATATATGGTTGATCGCACATTTTCAGTATCTTGTGCGCATGGAATTCTCTCTCCATAAATATTCTGATAACAATCAAATTCCTTAGAGATATTAATTCCTTAATCTAATTCCTTGAAGTAAGGAATTAAAATATTTCATCCATATCTTCACCATAACCGAATAAACCGTATCAATCTCATTCCATAAATCTAATCCAATTTCATAAATAAAGATTTTGATTTATTCTACAATCAAAAACCAATCAGACGAAATATATTCTTCTCGGATTTCAATCAAGCTGCATTTTCTAGCAAACAATTATATAATCGATGTTACAACACAATATTCCATATATGCATGATTTCCACAAATTGTCAACTCAAATAATTCTGGACTTTACAATCTCACTCTTTGGCATTTTGTGATCCTATCAACCTTTTTGGATTATCAATTCATCAATCACGTAGATAGAACAACAATCTTCCGATGAATATTGAAGCATAAACACAAACACATTTAGCTTTGCCTAAATTTCACATCATCTCCATGCAATCATCACAACAGTCATGTTAGAACATCAAACAGAGTCATAAACCATTAGAAATGATTAGAAATTCGAGAATTGTCAATAAGAATTCCATAATGCCCTTAGCTTCCAGCTGGGCCAACAAATAATATCCAGAGTACCGGAAATCCAAATCCACAGAAATAGAAACCCCCTAACAAATAGAAATCCAAAATACTTCCCCTTGGGGCCATCAAACATGCTAAAAATCCAATATGCAAAAAAATCATGAAAACAATAAATTATGAAACTGGACCAGCTACTTCTTCCTGGACTTCAATTGTCAGCACCCAACTTCTTCAATTCTTCTTCAAGGTTTGCTAACTGTAACTTCAAAGCCACAATTTTGGCTTCGACTACAACCTTCTTGGCCTCTCTATCTTCTGTCCTGCAACACTCGAACTACTAGCTTCAAAATACTTCCATGGCAGGCCATTTATCTTCCTAGTAGAGAATGTCCTGGAATTTACCTTGATAGCAGTAGTCTCAATGATCATATCATCATCTTTCACCTTCACTTTACCTTCTCTGACTAATATTGTAATCACACAATGATGAGGCATCAAATTCTGTTTCCTAGACGAGACAGCTTGGAACACTATATTTTCCTGTATTATCCTTCCAAGATTCACATGAATTTTCTTTCCAACATAATACAGCAGCTTAGTCATTTCCCTAGTTAGCGCAGAAGTATTTATAGATGGAATCTAACAGTCTATAGCTATCTCAGATAAGAAGAAATACTTACTGGCCAGACTGGACATAGTAGCATTTCCTTGCTTAGGCCAGTTGGTCTCTAGTCTCCCAGTCATCTCAGCAAGAATCTGGTCATTTGAAAGTTCCAGATTTTCCGAATATGGTCCCACAAAATCTAGAGTGGTCAACCCAAGGATACCATTAATTTTCTGAGCTAAGAAATTTATGACCTTGCCTTTGACATAAGTCCAATCATACCACTAAGACTTTGTGTCCAAGTTTTCTGCTCTAACATTTGCATAGAACTCCTGAACTAACTCTCTGTTGTATTTCTTAAAAAATTTAGCTGCAACACCATATCCCAGATGCTCCAGAAAGGCTGTAAAGTAACTTTTCTTGTATAATTCAAGATCCATTAGTCATTCTGCTAAAATATTCCTCATGTTGATTGTGTCCCAGCTGTCCTGACAATCTTCAACAAAGAAATCTTCATTTAGACCACTTGCAGCTGAAGGATCTCTCATAGAACTCAGTATAGTCTCCCTTTTTACCTTCTTCTTCTCTGGCTAAACTAAGCCTGCAGCAATAACTTCAGCAGCCTTCCTCTTTGATCTTCTCACCCTTGACTGTAGAAATTCGTCTAAAACCTCATCAATAGTATATGCCAAGTTTCCCATGCTTTCTATTGATGTTGGAACATCAGTTCCGGAACACTTGCCTCCACATCAATGACTTCAACTCCTTCAGTACAGGGTTGACCTGATGTTGGAACATCATCAAGGTCATGTTCAGCTGCTTTGGCATCATGTTGATTTGATGTTTGAACATCATCAGCATCAGACTCTTCAACCATCCTTTTTTCTCCTCATGTCTCTGTATTGGGAACTTCAGCATCCATCTCTTCAGACTTCTCATAAGCCTGATTCTCAAATCCACGTTCATCTGTCTCCTCAACTGCTCATCTTCGGCTGATGTTGGAACATAGTTGCATCCACCACCTAAATCATAATCTTCTTAGAAATCTCCATGTCATCATTCTCTCCCCCCCCCCTCCATCCCTAGCCTGTGTTGGAACATATTCCTCACCTCTGGCTTCCAACTCCTCCTCATCTGAATCAATCTCAATCACAACAGATGGTGCCTCCCTCAAGTTTTTCAAATTTTCAGCAATAGCGGGGTCAAAAACTTGAATGGCTTTATAGCTCATGTAACTCAGTACATACATATCTTAAGGGAAATATTTCAATTTCCTTCGTCTCAGTTTCCTAAAACCAAAAGCATGAGTATATACACACACATAACCTTCTTTCCCTTGTGCTCTACACATGCTAATTCAGTTAATCTCAGGTTCCAATCCTCCATGTACTGAATCTTTCCTAGGATTCCCTTCAATAGATGACTTAAATCATAACCATTTATCTCACCTGACATAGCCTTATATCCCCTTAGGTATACTTTCTTATTATGCTTCATATAATAATTCATGCAATCGTCCAGAGTTTTGAAAGTTTGACCATTAAAGCTGAAGGATTTTTCTCAAAATACCTTAATTTTCAATGGCACAGATGTATCCAGTACTGACTCAAGTGGTGGTGACCTGACAACTTCAACACCCGGTTCAAGAAAACCATCCCAAGTTTCAAGCATGTTGCTCTCTGACAGGTTCAACCTCTGTTCAGGTTCTCCAAAAATCTTTTTGAATGTGCTGGATTTTTTCCATATCTGGACTAAGAAGCAATGCCGCAACCAAGATTGTGATTCCTAACTTCTTTCTAACTCTATGTTGTAGGGTTTTTTGTGCTAAGTACACACTCAAACCATAATCACAAGGATATCGAGGTAGAGAGATTGTGAGAAGGAGGTAAGTTGCCAGGAAGATGGAAAGTTAAATTTTGAAAATTTACTTTCCAATTTCTCTAAAGGTGAACCTTGCATTTTCTCTTACCGAGGTAATAATTATCTTTCACCTTTCTACTACTAGAATTCAACTACCAACACTCCAACTTAATTTTCCATATTCCAACTTACAACACTCCCTTCATGTTTTTGTATTTTTCTTCTTTCTATATATATTTATATTTTTTTAAAAATTCTGTAAAAAAAAAGAAAAAAAAAGACTAAAGCTAGCTAAACACTTGTAATAGGATGTTCTTCATATATGGAACACAACTAAGCATTTCTTGAGCAGTTCAAATGTGGTAGAATCCAGTGGTTTTGTAAAAATATCAGTAAATTGCTATGATGTTGAAACATAGGCTACCACGACTTCCTTTCTTTCAACAAGATCTTGAATAAAATGATGGCGTATATCAATATGCTTAGTTCGAGAATGCTGAACTGGATTCTTAGAGATATCAATAGCACTTTTATTATAACATAAAATATGCAGAGGCCCTCGATGAACTCCATAATATCTCAACATTTGTTTCATCCATAATAATTGTGCACAACACCTTCCAGCAGCAAGGTATTCAGCTTTAGCTGATGACAAAGAAATCAAAATTTTTTCTTACTATACCAAGAAACCAAATTTGTGCCAATAAAAAATCCTACTGTAGTGCTTTTGTGATCATCCGCATTACCTGCCCAATCTGAATCGCTATGGCCTAAAAGCATCGAGTCTTGACATAACGAATAATCCTTTTAACTGTCGTCATATGTAATTCCTTTGGATTGGCTTGAAATATTGCACATACTCCAACACTAAAACATATGTCTGGCCGATTCTCTGTGAGGTACAGTAAAATCCCAATCATACTTTTGTACAGTTTCTGATCAAGTACAACACCTTTTTGTTCTTTTCCCAATTTTTTGGTGGTTTCCATTGGAGTTCAGACTGGTCGAGAGTTGCTTAATCCGAACCTTTTTACCAAATTCATGGCATATTTACTCTGATTGATGAACAATCCACTCTTAACTTGCTTTACTTGGAGCCCTAGAAAATAAGTAAGTTCACCCACCACTCATTTCCAATTCATCCTGCATTAGGGCAGCAAGTCTCGTACTATAGACTGTGAAGTAGAGCCACAAACAATATCATCAACATAAAATTGAGCAGTTAAAATTTTTGTTGATCGATCCAGCACAAATAAAGTGTTATTTACTCCCCCTCGATGATAACCTTTCTTAATGAGAAAGTTTGTCAGTCGCCCATACCAGGCTCGAGGTGCCTATTTCAGACCATATAGGGGTTTTTTGAGTCGATGCATGTGATGCAGTTAATGAGGATTTTCAAAACCTTCGGGTTTCTCAACATAAACTTCTTCATTTACCACGCCATTTAGGAATGTACTTTTAACGTCCATCTGGTATAAAGTAAAATCTAGAGTGCAAGAAATAGCAAGTAAAATTCGAATAGATTCTAACCTGGCAACCGGTGAAAAAGTTTCATCGAAATCCACTCCTTCCACTTAAGTATATCCTTGAGCTACCAGCCTTGATTTATTTTGAGTTATTTGGCCATCAACATCCGACTTGTTCTTGAAAATCCACTTGGTACCAATGATATTAACATTGTTTGGACGAGGGGTGAGATACAAACATCATTTTGTTCAAACTGGCCTAGTTCCTCTTGCATGGCGGCAATCCAATACTCATAAAGTAGGGCTTATTTATAATTCTTTGGTTCAATCAGTGAGATAAAACACTGTAATCCAGCTAGTTCCCTATAGTTTATCTGTGGTAGAGCACGGGTTCTCTTGGATATAGGTTCAAGTACCTCCTGTGTTAGATCATGAGGTGGGTATCTAGAGACTGGTGTTCCAACATCACCAGTGGATACCTCCTCTGGGTCGTCAAAATTTTCAGAAAATTTTGATATTTCAACATCGACCTGCTGATCAGCTGAATTATTTTATGTTGGAACACGCACTAGGGTTGTTCATCTTCATCTTCACCTTCTCTTGATATAGATTTCTCATCAGAATCATAAACAATTAAATTAATGGACTCCATAAGGGTTTTAGTCCAAAGATTGTAAACCCTATAGGCACGGTTGTTCACATAATATCCCAAAAAGATGTCATCATCATTGCGACTGTCAAATTTTGCCAATTGTTCTCTATCCCTGAGAATATGACACTTTCTCCTGAAGACATGAAAATAAGAAACATTAGGCTTCCGGCCATTCCAAATTTCATAAGATGTTTTACTTGTGAACGAACAAAGGTTAACTCTATTAATTGTACAACATGTTGTGTTGACTGTCTATGCCCACCATTTTTTGTAAATGTCTTTTTCTAGCCAACATTACTCGAGCCATCTCTTGTAGAGTCTTATTTTTCCTTTCAACAATACCATTTTCCCGAGGAGTGATTGGTGATGAAAAATCATGCCGTATTCCAAGCTCATCACAAAAGTTGTTGAACTGGGAATTTTCAAATTCTCTCCCATGATCTCTTCGAACCCTGACAATTTTCCCTACAGAACTTCCATTTTCTGTTTGCAGTTTGATCACCAAACTTCTAAACACATCCACTGTGTCAGATTTTTCTTTAAGGAATGCTACCCAAGTGTATCTGGAAAAATCATGAACACATACAATAATTTATTTGTTGTCATTCATACTAGGTGTATTGACCGGTCCCATCAAATCCATGTGTAGTAATTCAAGATTTCTCGAAGTTGTGATATACTGAACAGAAGAATGGGGTGATCAAATTTGTTTTCCTTGTTGGCATGGTCCGCAAATAATTTCCTTTTTATGAGTGATAGAAGGCATACCTCAAACGGCTTTAGAATTTGCAATCTACACTAATGTTTTATAGTTGATGTGTCCCAGCCTCCTGTGCCACATTTTTCCTTCATCTTCTTTAGAGCTTAGACACTTGACTTCTCATTCCAACACATAAAAGTTGTCTGTAGATTGAATTCGTGAGAGTAGTTTGTCATTACCATGTTTGACAGTGCATCTGTCTTTATGAAACTCCACAGTCATATTGTCATCGCACAATTAACTGATGCTCAAAATATTTCCCTTCAAATCTTCAACAAGTAACACACTTGTGAAGGTTGAAAATCCCTCAATCTGTAGTTCTCCTTTGCTGACTACTTGAATTTTCTTTCCATCACCAAATGTAACAAATCCACCATCGTAAGGCTTGATCTTTGTGAGAAAATCTTGTGTTCCATTCATATGTCGAGAGCATCTACTATCAAAGTACCATGAGTCTCTAGAATGTGCAATAAGAGACGTGTGAGCAACAAGACAGATCATTGTTCGATTAGGAATCCAAACCTTTCTAACCAATTTTGATCGCAGATCGTCATCCATGTTGAAACATGACAGTTGCTGTCCATTCATAATGTGTCTGAGTAATGTAAGGCATTGTTCCTATATGTGACCTTGATACAAGCAATAGCTACACAACACAGGTTTCCTTCATTGAGTCCTCATTACTTTCTTTTTCATGTCCTGTACTTCTGTCTTGAAATTTACAGTATCTATTTTTGTTTTGTCAAATCCGATTCCCTGTCTGTCTCCGAAGTTCTTTCCCATAGTTAGAATATCATCTAGTTTTGCCTTACCAGTGTTAAGATTCAGGATTGTAACTTCAGCCATTTCCGCCCTCTGAGTAGTTATTTTCATTTTTTGTTTCAGTTGTTCCACTTCATCTCCTAGCTTATCAACGAGATCCATCAATTTCGACTTTCTATTTGCGAGTTAATTTTTCTTTGCTTTTAGGATTTTATTGGTCTCGACAACTTTCAACCACATTCCATACATGTTTTCATAAGAAGTATAGATGTCTTCATCGCTTACTTCCTGGCCATCATTATCACTTAATGTATCACCACTTTGTTTCTCTATGTTGGAACACGTCGTAACATTGGTCATCGTCGTGTTGGAACATGACCCAGTTTCACTCATCTCAGGAATCTTAGCTCTAAATGCCACATAATTACTGGTGAGTTCCTCTTCTTCCTCCCGTTATTCATCATCACTCCAAGAGGTAACATATGACCGACCTTGCTTTTTCCAAGTATTAGAACATTCTACCTGGATGTGTCCATATCCTTCACATTCTCTGCATTGAATTCTTACAGACTGCTTTGCTTTACCTCCCTGATTTCTTTGGAACTACTGATTTGATCGTTCAAGACGCGGTCCTCTATTGTTTCTAAACTTTTGTGCACGAGGTCGATTTCCACTTCCACCAGTTTTCTCTTGAGATCTTCCATTTACTGCCTTTTTAAACATTCTTGAGAAGTTTTTTGTGATCACTGCAAGTTCTTCAATGCCATCATCACTCTCATCATCATGTCCAGTCTTTGAAGATGAAACTTTGAAAGCCAACTCCTTCCGTGCTTTCTTTTTGGGTGGCTCAAGAGTTATCTCATACATTTGTAATGATCCCATCAATTAATCCAGCGTCATGGTGGATACATCTCTTGCTTCTTCAATGGTGGAAATTTTCTTTGAGAATCTTTGAGGCAGCGATCTTAGGGTTTTCTTCACCACTTTTACCTCCTTATATGTTTTCCCAAGTTCGTATGTCATGTTTACTATATTCTTATCTTTCCATTGAAAATTGCAATAGTTTCATCATCCTTCATCTTTAGTACCTCAAATTTTGTGGCCAACATTTGAGGCTTATATTCTCGTACTCGACTTGTTCCTTCATGGACTATTTGCAGAATGTCCCAAGCTTTCTTTGCCTAATAGCAGGTTGAAATGAGTTTGAACTGACTTTCATCTACTGCTGTGAAAATAGCATTCAAAGTGTATCTCATTTTCATGTGTTTGGAATCAAGTGTTATATTCTACGAGATAGAGATCTATTGGCCAAATTTGACAATCGTAGTGATGTTGGTATATTTCTGGGGTATTCTGTGAACAGTCGAGCATACCGTGTGTATAATATTCAAAGAAATATGCTTATTGAGTCAATCAATGTTGTTGTGGATGATTCGGATGACAAACATGATTCAAAGAAGAAAGACAACGAACCAGATATTGAGTATGTTCCAACACAGTTCAATCCGCCAGAACAACCAGACTATGTTGGAACACAGGATCAAGCAAAAGAGCAGCCAGTGTCTGAAGTAGAAGAGTATGTTGGAACACACTCCCCCACACCAGTCCGTATATTCCAACACAGGAAATACCATAACCGATTTCAAAGAGAACCCGATCCGTTCCTAGAGTGAACTACCGTGAGCTTGCTGGACTACAATGTTTTATTTCACTCATTGAGCCAAAGAATTACAAAGAAGCTTTACTTGATGAATACTGGATTGCGGCAATGCAAGAAGAGCTCGAATAGTTTGAACGCAATGATGTGTGGTATCTTACTCCTCGTCGGAAAGGTGTTAATGTTATTGGTACAAAATGGATTTTCAAGAATAAGTCTGATGTTGATGGACAGATTACTCTCAATAAAGCTAGACTGGTGGCACAAGAATATGTTCAAGTAGAAGGTGTCGACTTTGATGAAACTTTTGCACCAGTGGCAAGGCTAGAATCTATTCGCATACTATGAATTTTACGTTGTATTAGATGGATGTGAAAAGTACATTTTTGAATGGAGTGGTGAATCAAGAGGTATGTGTGGAACAACCTAAAGGATTTGAAGATCCTCATTATCCACATCATGTGTGTTGACTCAAGAAGGCACTATATGGTTTGAAACAAGCACCTAGAGCATGGTATGAACAACTGGCAAACTCTCTACTTAAGAAAGGTTATCGTCGATGGGGGAGTAGATCGTACATTGTTTGTGCTCGCAAAATTATCCAAATTTTTGATAGCACAAATTTATGTGGATGGCATTATGTTTGGCTCTACTTCATCGTCTATGGTGAAAGATTTTGTATCTCTAATGCAAGAAAATTTTGAGATGAGCATGGTTGGAGAACTTACCTATTTTCTAGGGCTTCAAGTTAAGCAAGAGGTTCGGTCTTAATACTGCACGTATTATTCGAATTCCAATAGAAACCACAGAAAAATTGGTCAAGGATGAGAAAGGTGTTCCAGTTGATCAGAAATTATACAGAAGCATGATTGGGAGTCTATTGTATCTTACTGCTAGTCGACCAGATATATGTTTCAGTATAAGCATTTGTGCAAGATTTCAGGCTGATTCGAAGGAATCTCATTTGACTGCGGTAAAAAGAGTTATTCGATATGTTAGTGGGACTTCTGATTATGGAATCTGGTATTCTAAGAATCAATACTCAGATCTTATTCTGATTGGGCTGGTAATGCAGATGATTGCAAAAGCACTACTAGGGATTGTTTCTTTATTGGTACGAATATGGTCTCTTGGTATAGTAAGAAGCAAAAATCAATCTATTTATCATCTAATGAAGCTGAGTATCTTGCTTCTGGAAGTTGTTGTGCACATTTATTATGGATGAAACAAATGTTGAATGATTATGGAATTCAGCAAGGGACTGTAAAAATCATGTGTTACAACAAAAGTGCAAATGACATCTCTAAGAATCCGGTACAGCACTCAATAACGAAGCACATTGACATCAGGCACCATTTTATTAGAGATTTGGTGGAAAGAAAGGAGGTTGTGGTCGACTATGTTCCAACATGCGAACAATTTGCAGATATATTTACTAAATCATTGGATGCATCAAATTTTGAATTTCTTAGACAACACCTTGGTGTGTGTCGAATGTGAGGTACTCTTGAAACTCCTCTGTACAAACTGTATACTTTATGGTTCTTTTTTTTGTTTCAAAAAAATCAGAAAAAAAATTAGAAAGACAAAAAATAAAAAATTGGAGGAATAGTTGAAGTGGTTGAATGGTATGTTGGAAGTTAAAGATATGACATGATTTGACAAGAGAGGAAAGGTAATTATAGTCTTGGAAAGGCAAAAAGAAGACACGGTTAGAGAGGTAAAAAGTGGATAAGTTATTTTTGGTTCAAATTCTACATTATCTCCACATTCCCTCTTTTTCGGCATTACACCATCTTCTTTTCTACCAAATTTTCAAAATCTTGGAAGTTATTTTGTGGTTGAATTTGAGTGCTCCAAGAACTCTTTTACCGAACCAAAACCTCTTGCCTAGATGTTCCTATAATGACCAGAATTCAGAAGCCTACTCTCCTCACCTTTGGTGAACCTGAGAAGAAATCTCCAAGCAAGGAGGAAGCATCAACCTCTGCCGAACCTGTGAAGGACTCATCACGCAGTGAGAAATCGAAATACCAAAAGGTAACGGTCTCTAAATTCACTCAAGTCATCTGGAAGGAAAAGGTTTTTGATTCTTTAGATGAATTTTCTAAGTGGATTCAAGAAAATTGACTTCTTGTTGATTTAAGGAATTTAGAAAACCCGAAGGTTGAATTTTTAGATGTTAAAATGGACGAGGTTCTCTCTGGAGACATAGGAGAGACATATTATATTGAGTGTTTTGATGTCAAACTGCTAAGGAGTGAGTACAAGGAATACATGAGCAAAGATATGTTCCATGTGTATTGTTACATTCCGAGAAGGAGCTTTGAGAAAATTGAAGAAATTTTTTATGAAGAGGCTGTAGGATTAGAGGTGATTAAATCTACAGATCAGTTGAAGGTGATACAGTTTGATGCTGAGAATGCTAGGAGGATTGAGAAACTCAGGACTTTAAAGCCTCCTGTGATAGTTTTGTCTGATGGTGATGAAGAAGTTGATGCTGGGTATGTTCTAATCTACCAGCAAGAAGAGCATATGGAAGTAGATGAGGCCGATTTGGGCTCTGCTAGGGAAAGTCTGAAGGATTATGATTTTCCAATGCATAAAGAAGAAGCTTTTGAAGATTCTGAAGGGTTGATGAGAGGGGGAGAAGACCCCACACTTGAAACTGCTGAAACAGAGGAAGAAACACAACATGTTCCAACACAGGGTCAGTATGTTGGAACACACTGCACTGAGCAGCAGCAAGCCGAACATGAACCTGTTTTTGCATATTCCAGTGATGAGGTTCTGGACAAGTTCATTCAGAACAGGAAGGCTAAGAGGAAGATCAATGAAGCTGAATCATCACAGCCTATCAAGAAGGTCAAGGTGGCGCAACCTTCTCCCAAAAAGAAGAATATACCTGTATTACAACCTCTTCCAGTAAGTCAAACTTTTTCTGAAATTTATTATGATGCAATCTGTGACGAGATGGATGAAGTATTCACGAATAGGAAGAACCCTCTGAAAGACCTATAGATTTGGTGGCATATAAAATTAGCAGATTTTCTTGAGTTGATTGGGATGAGAAAGGCCGCCAGAGGGTTCCTGGACTACAACAAACATATTGTTTGTGAAGTATATTCAAACTTGATGGATGGAAATATTGAGGAAGATTCACCTTGGTGTGATCGGGTGTATGTGAGAGGGAAAATTTTGAATTTTTTGGCTGAAAGGATCAACAGGCTATTGGGGCTGAAGACTCTAGAATTTGAAGGAATTTTTTATGAAGAAATGGAGGTCTCGGATGACCAAATTTTGACTGAGATTTCAGGTGGAGTCAAGACTTAATGGGCGGCGACTGGATATTCTCAGGCTTCGTGCTTGACTTCCAGGTTCTTTGAGCTGTATCAGGTGGGCGTAAACTGCTGGATGCCATCCTTAAACACTACAGATCTTACTCGTGAAATGGAAAGGTTACTCTACTGTGTTGGAACACAGAGGCCGATTAACCTTGGGCTACTCATTCAGCAAGCCATTGTCCATTAATCTATCTCTCCAAAGGCAAAACATGCCTTGGTGTATCCGTGCAACATATCAACGTTGGTTAGAAGTGAACCGGTAAAGACAAACCCAAAGGATTAGATTATAGAGACTGAGCCGTTGAAGCCAAACAAGAAAACCTTCGGTCTGAGGCAGGTGAAGGACTTACCATGGCAGGCAAAATCTGGTGATTCTGGTTCTGCTCAAAGAGACAAGCAGGCTAAGTTAGAAGCTTTGAATGCTAGACTTGGTGCTATTGCTATTTAGCTTGCTGCCTTGGAAGCAGAGAAGGCCAATCTTGAAGAAGAAAGGGCTCAGTTGGAAGCTTAGCTCCCGGATGAAAGTTTCTGATGAACTATGTTCCAACATAGTTAATATTATGTTCACGGGAGCAACTCATGATTTTGCTGGTTCTTGTTCTTATTTTTTTAAGACTTTGGCATGTTTGATGGCCCCAAAGGGGGAGATGGAGATTATTTTGGATATATTGGTGTAATTCTGAATTGTTTTGGGATTTCTGGATTTCTTGGTATTTTTATTAATTCAGAATTAGTTATTTATGTATGTTCCAACATAGAGGGATTTTTGAAATTCTGATGATTATGTACGATAGAAGTTTTTCTTTTGATTTTATCATTCCAAATTGGTTGGGTCTACAAAATGTCAAAGAGGGAGATTGTAACGTCATGTGCATCTTATGGATTCTTGTGTTGGCATTTGTGAACTAGTGTTAAAAAAGAAAAACATTCCATGTTGGAACATACTGGGAAAGTTCAGATTTGGCGAATAGAATATTGCATTTAGCCGCATGGAAGCATAATATTTTTATGGAAAATCCATGTAATTATGGAATTAGATATTATGGAATATTGTGGGATATTTGAGATAAGGAAAATCTCTTTATTTATGGGATTTGGATATGCTTCAGAAGCAGATAAAGAATAGGAATATTATGGAAATAATTATGGATCATTCCGATAGCATATGGACTATAAATAGAGGACATTAACGGCTGCAATACGGACGAATTACTTTGAGAAAATCTGCACATCATATTTCTATCTTCCGAGAAGTTTTGCAAAGAACCAGAAACTATATGTTCCAACATACGTGACCTGTTGTTCAAAGTTCAGAGTCGTATACCTTAATTCCTCAGGAGGAGCAGATCCAGCGTCTACGAGTATCGAGGTCAGAGGGAGTCTAATCAAGGCGGATCGGTAGCAGGGGGAGCTTGCAAAATCCACACGTTGTAAATAGAAGATAAGTATAGTTATATGGTGTACTTTGTACTGTATCTCTAATTAGTGGATTTATTCTAAACTAGGCCAGGCCCCGCAGACATAGGTGGATTTCACCGAACTGCGTAACCAAGTTGTGTGTCTCGTGCATTATTTACTTTACATACTTGGTTAAATTAGGCTATGTTGGAACATAGGTTGCTAGTTAAGCTAAAATGGTAAAACCAATTTTTTCATACGATGTTGACCTTGAATATGTCACAACAATTGTAGTCCCCTCTTCTAACCTCTAGCTATCATCGACGTCGCTTTGTATGCACGCCGATATCATTTTGAACAATGTCGCAGCTACAAACTCCAATTGTCTGTCATCTTTCTTGAACTGATGTTGCTTACAAATCTTCCGACATCGGTACAAAATTGAGGTAAAAAGTACTTTTTACCTTGGTTCTGAACAGAAGTAAAAAAATGTACTTTTTACTGCAGCCGTATTTACCTTCGTTTATTTTGGGACTAAAAACGAGGTTGCTATTTATTGTAGTCTAATATTTTTTAAAGGTAAAATCACCCGTGAGTGGGGGGTTATTATTAGGTCCCCAACCTTTAGTAACCAAAAATAAACAATCAGTTTGAAGCTGATATAGGCTAAGGCAACATAGTTGCCTTCAAAATGCAACTAAACTTTCTACTCTAAACTATACATATATGATACAAAACTGATTGGGAGATGTGATTCCAAAGTTAGTAATCTCCACCCCTCGTGTTAATTTCAACTTTGGCCAGGAATCTCCACCTATCAGATGTGCTCCTCATATCAGCATGAAATTTACAGCCTTTGGTTGAAAGATCTGTTTGCAGCATTCTATGGTCTTTTGAGCCATGTTCAAATTTTTGAGTTGCAGCAATTTCTCAAAACTTTGTAGAAGCAAAATTTTTTGAGTTGCAGCAATTTCTCAAAAATAATTGAAAGCTATTTGTTTTTGCATAAGTGTTTGAATCAAAACTTTGAGAGTAGCAGTAGTGCAGTCCCTGCAATCCTTTGATCATCACAGAAGAGAGATAAAACCTGAAAATGGCATCAGGATGAATCAGTTAATGGTAGTGGTAGTCCTTATACTTGGAACATCCTATTTATCTAGGAGAATAAGTCCTCTGATTTCCGGGCTTAGAGAATTCCAGCTAAAAACTTGTGGATCAGTGTGCATAGCCATTTTTGCTAACCTATCAGCCGGACAATTTGCTTTTCTCTTGGTATGAATCAGAGAACAATTAGTTTCAGAGATCATAGCATTAATTTTGAAAGCAATATGATACAGTTTCCATGGAGCCTTTAGGGGATGATGAGCAAAAGTAATAGTCAACATACAATCTGATTCAACAATAAAAGCAGTAGAAAGAGGCTTCATAAGACTTAAACCCTCTTTTATTGCTAACAATTATTCATGAAGACTTGAAATTTCCCTTGATCATTTGATTTATGCATGTACCATATCACCATTTGTGTCCATGCAAAGAACAGCTAAACAAGCAGAAGTTTTCAATGCCTCCCAGGAGGCATCTATGTTTATTTTAAACCCACGGCTAGGTTTACACCATTTAACCACACTCATTCCAGGTTTGGGTGGTGGCTTTGGCACTGTAATAAATCCCTTTCATACCATGTAAGATCATGCTGGTTATGTGAATGGATTGGTTTACAGAAGAAATCCAAAAACAGATCATCAGTGATTGTTTTTTTGTATGTTCCATATTAGGTTTTTTACCATCATAGATAAAAGAGTTTCTTGATTTCCATAGTGTCCAACATACAAAAGATGAAATAATTCTAACTAATTCAGTGTGAATTCTTGTTAAACCTTCATAAGTCCACATCATTGACAACCTATCCCAAATATTGGCAAAATTTTGCTGTTGAACAGCCAGATTATTGAGCATGTTGTTCCAAACATTCAAAGCAAATTCATAACAGTTGAAAAAGTGATTGATTGAATTGAAATTGTTAGTACATATATAACATCCCGAAACCACAGATATTTTCATGCATTTCAGTGTATCATCAAAAGGAAGAAGACTTTTCAATAATTTCCACATGAAAATACTGTTTTTTCTAGGGATTTTAGAATTCCAAATCTTTTTTAGAAATGAAGAAGTCCCAGCACTTGGTCTGACTAATTCATATGCAGATTTGAAAGTAAAATGACCATCTAAATGAGGCTTGCATATTAATCTGTCCTCCTTATTCTCAACCTGAGAATTGTGTAGAAAAAATGAGACCTGGTTGGGTATTAAATCTGCTATTGTGGGCAGGAAAAGTGCTTTATTGCTGATGAATTGTTAGATGCTGCAATAAAAACGAATATTAGTTCATTCCTCGTTACACACATCTGAAATAGGTCCA
>JAULKM010113727.1:0-39457 GCA_032355605.1 Rubia tinctorum | reverse complement strand
CAAGATTAAAGGGATTTACCTTATCTCAAACATCCCATAATTCTCCTTGAATTCCAATACCATAATTGTAGGGATTTTCCATAATTCCATTATGCTTCTATCTCTGATCACATATTGCGATAACCATATTTAATCTCCAAGAAATCCGATCACAATATGAGTTCGAAATCTTCATCGCAAAATCTGCAGTTTCCTTCTTTGTTTCGGACAGTGTTCCAACATGGTAAGTTTCTTCTTCTTTACCATAAGTTCACAAATTGCCAATCAATTAAAAACTTTACCACACGTGTCTTCACCATTACTCCATAATTAAATTCATCACATGTGACTTTACACTATCCTCCAAAGAAGTGAATGTTCATGGACAATTGGGTGAAAACATTAATTCTTCACACTTAACGGCCTTTAAAATTGGTCAATTAAAGACGGTTTTTAATAGAACTGCCTTTAACCAAGATACATTAAAAGCGGTTCAAAAAAAACTTCCAAAGCGGTTGAACCGCCTTCCAAAGCAGCGGGGTCTGATTAGAGCGAGTTCCGAGCTCGGAAGTGGTTCTCCAGAAAATAGACGAAACCGTCTTTAAAGTAGTGTCTTTATAATAGGCATTTCTCCACTAGTGAGAATTGCCTGCAAATCGATAATATGAATTTTGATATGAATTCGACAAATCTAACCGATATTGTGAATTTTGATTAAAAAGATGGATTGACGGATGACACAAACGTTTGATACATTTATGCACGGATACTGCTCCTTGACTTCATTTTTCAAATTTAATTGCATATACAGTTGGATCCTACAATAGCAAAGTTGTGCTCAGTAATAAGCTTCACAAGCATCCTCTACCGATGACTGGCAGTTTTGAGCAGATGAAAAATTAGGACAATGATATGTCGAAGGTTGCATTGAGAATGGCTACATGATCATCGATGAAAATATTGTTTCCCCTTCAGATGTCGCTAACCAATCACTACGGTTTAAGAGAAAACGGGCATATAGTACGGGTTTTATTTTAATACAAGAAACTGACTTCATAAATTATTTGGAATAAATGTTTAGGGGAAGTTTTGGAACAAAAACACATGCATGACCAACTTAAGCAATCATCTCAAAGGCACAGAACTAGGCTTCTATAACCATAAAAACTAGTCATACGTACAATGTCTGGTGATATCATAATAATCTCAAGTTAAAAATTATGCATTTTACATATTTTAAATTTATATTTCCAATATTACATATTTAAATTATGCATTTTACATATGTCGGAGGTGTTCTTGAAGGGTGAGGGATTGTTCATTAAGAAAGCAAACGTATAATCGTGTATCAACACAAGTGTGTAGTGCGTCCATGTTTTTGGTGCGTGCATGGGTTCCAGATTTTATAAATCTCCCCTTTTCCGTGCGTGTTTTTGGTGTGGTGCGTGGGAGTTAAAGTTCCTCTTGGTCGGTGCACCCAAAAAAAAAAAATCAGGTGATGGGATTCAATTGATTTTTTCGGTGCAAGAATTTCAGTTTTTTTGCAAATTCCAATTTTCTTTATGTGAATTTGTGGAGGTTTTTTTTATATCTTTTGTTTAAATGTACAATAATTGGGTAGACAATTTTCATTATTTTGATGAAAAAGAAATACATTAATTTGAGGGAAATGTCACTAAACGATTCTATTTTAGGGTGGACAAGATTTATGAACACATAGACATGCTGTTGGTGATGAAGGAATATGGCATCAATGATTCATGGACCAAACTCCGTTTTTAATTCTCAGCCCTATACTATAACAACTAGATAATGAGCATATTATATATATGTTCTTAATATATGTTGCACGTTGTGTCATGTCTATCATAAATTCACAAGGGCACATTTTTTGCACGTTCAATACGATTAAAATTGAAATCATTTTACATCGTGATCTTAATATAAAAATAATTTATGTATAAGATTGATATACATCGGCTAAAATAACAATAATTTTAAATGTTGTATGTTTGTGCATGTCATGTGCATGCTGAAAATGTGCGTATCCATAGCGTGTGCGTTAGTAAAAAAATTGAAATGGCATTCCCCTCAAATGTATTCTTAAGTTGTAAGAATTTAAACTCTTTACGAATTCCAGTTTGCTTTCTGTAAATTTCTACGAGATTATTTTTTCCTTCCATTTGTTTGAATGTACAAAAATTGGGTAGAACTGGCATTTTTACATTATTTAATAAAATTATTATCTTTGAGATTTAACATTGATAATAAATCAATATTGTTCCAGTATGTATGTTCCACCTGAAATTATTAGCCCCTACAACCAAAATATTTCACAAGTTATAGTCCTTCGTGACTCTGTTGGGAGGAAGTGGAGTGCGATGGTACATCGGCAGATGGTCATGACTGCTATGTTGGTGGTTGGAAACGTCTTTGCGGAGCAAACTTCATTAAATAAGAAGATTTATGCATTTGTGAATTTGTAAAATGAAGAAATAAAAATATATACACACAAGTGCAAGTTGTTCATTCAACGGATTTTTCTATGGATATTAACAACTCGAAACAAGATAAGTTTATACTTCATATTTTTATTTTATAAAATATATTTTTATGGTATTTTTTCTGATTGCATAAAATAAAGTTATTACATATTGCGTCATTATTAAATTTTTAGTTCTATTTCATTTTATATAATAATATTAATGAAACAGTGTCTTGTCGTTTAATGATGTTTAGAAAGAAAAAATTGGTGCATCACATGAACTAGCAGAATCCCACCACACTTTAGTTGACAATAATTAGTGGAATAAAATCGGTATCCATATCTATTGTAAAAAGCAAAAAGAATACCTAAACACCATATAAAAGAATTATCAATAATAAAAAATAAACAACAAAGACAAACAATAAAAAATAATAAAGAATAAAATATTGGGAACGTGATATCTAATTTGTAGAAGAAGCGAAAACTTCAAATGATTTTATACATTTAGTTAGTTATTCATCTGAAGTGCAGGTATGTGAGTACATGCAGCATCGTGCAGGGCACGTACCAAAAATGCACACACTTGAAAATGTTTGAATTTGGTCTCTTTCCAACTCTTAGATATATTTCTATAACACCCTTTTCATATTATTTTTTAATATATGCACGGCAATAGATAAGAACTTAATATAATTATGCACAAGTTTAAAAAAATCATATTTCTTAATTATATTTTCAACAACACTGTTAACATTATTATTTATCAACCAATCAGGTTATATTTATATAAATATATTTTTTACATATTATAATGCACGGCACTGGCTGTGCATATTTTGAGCTTAACTCATGTATAGTTATTTCAACAAAATAAAACATTATCTGAAATTTATTCCTTTTAACTAAAACAAAATAACTAAAATGTTGCACTCCTAGTGAATTTTCTGATGGTGAAAACCATACAGGCATAGTACTTTTAATGTTCTCGTTTTTAACCGTGCATACTTGATTATGTGTTTGTTCTATTTTTTGGGTGTAAATCATTACAAATATGTGTTTGGGTGTAATTGATTCCCCACCCGTCACCATTTTCTTCTTCACAAACATTTCTTCTCCGACAAAACCACACCGCACGAAAACCTAGCTATGGCAGTGGAGAACAAACCTCATTCATCTCTCTCGTACGGCCTCACCCCCGCCTCCTGATGAAGACGCTGCGCATCGAAGCTGTAGATCGCACCTTAATCTCCACGAAGAAGACCGTGAAAGCCTCCTCTACACCGCCTGGCACAATGATGACTTTCACGCGATCAAATTCGGCAATGGCGGTGGCGGAGAAAGAGCTTAGAAAATGGTGTTTCACTTGCATGACCCGAAGAGGAGCGTTCCGCAGCTCGGAGCTACTTGTCATGGGTTGGTTCTGATTGTCATGAAGGGTTTGCAAGATCATAGGAAGATTCTGATGAATCCGGTTGATTTGCCGCATGGGCCTAGCGCAAGCTCTTGCACGTGCGACAACGATGTTTCATAGCATTGTGGAATATTAGTGCAATACTTTACTATTTTTATTGTTTTTGGTTCAAATCGACATGCTTTGGGTTTTAGTATACTGAAATTATTTTCTATTTTTTATAAAAGGAACTTGTGATCCAGACATCCTTACAAACCTAGATTAATCTTCAAACCTAAAATGCGCATGGAAATTGCACGAAACGAACTCAAAAGAAATTTTAAGAAAACTCCATGGATCACTAATTCATATATATATATATATATATAATCAATAACGTATGCACCCGTGGAAATAGCACAAAACGCCGGTGGATGGAAGAGTGTCAGATCAAGTCGTAGTCTCCATTCCCAACGAGGGAGGCATGACAGTTCAACGAGCGAGATGTCAAGACGACTATCACTATAAATGAAGACATTTCACGACTAGATCAAACATTCAAGGGTTATGTCTGGGATCCTCTAAGTGACATGGTTGGACCAATGATAAAGTCAAGAACAAAGTTTAGGGATGCGGCAATGAATGCTTTGATGGATCAACTTCATGATGAAGAATTCAAGAATAAGTCGGCTAGGGCTTGGATTAATTATTCTAGCTTGTCAATTAACTGAAGACGTCGTGAATAATACTATAATCTTTTTCCACTAGGTTTTTTAATGAGATATTGTGATCTTTGTAAAATGTTGTGAAATTAATTCAATTTGGGTTATTGGACTGATGAAGCTCGGCCATTAGGGCTTTGAAGAGCTGATTTCAAAAATACAGTCCATTAGGGTTTAGAATATTCTGTTTCATTCTGATTATAATTAGATTTGGTAAGATTAGATAAGGTAATATTTTTCAAGACTTATTCTTGAATAAATTTCGGCTGAAATAGGTTTAAAATAGGTATTTTAGTTAGATATGATTTTACCTTCTTAAAACTGTCATAATTCGATTCAGTTTCCAATTGTGTTTAGGGTTTTTTGGCCGATACCCTCCCTATAAATAGAGGGGTTGTCCAACATTTTTTGATCAACTTTTTATCATTCAAATATTCAAAATCTTGAGTTATACTCATTGCTTACAAACATCTTCATTGTTGCTTAATCATGCGGGTTAATTAAGTATCAATAACCAAACTAATCTTGCGGGCTAGTTAGTGAGCAAGTCAAAATTAGATTACCCTGCGGGCTAGAGTCTGAATTTCGTTCGGCCACATTAGAGTTTGAGAGATCCCTCTTGTTGTCAAAGATTTAAAATTCCTCAATTCAGAGTCTTCGCAGGGAGATTCATATCAGTTGGTATCTGCATCTTTCTATTGATAGGATTTGTATGAATTGTATTGATTTCTTGAAGGCTAAGTCAAAAACTAAGCCTCATGGTTTATATACTCCTTTATATGTTCCTACACATCCTTTGGTTGATATTTCTATGGGTTTTGTTCTCGGATTACCACGATCCCAATCAGGTATGATTCTATCTTTGTGGTTGTTGATCGATTTTCGAAGATGACACATTTTTATTCCTTGTAGGTAAACAGATGATGCAAAACATGTTGCGGATTTATTTTTGAAAGAAGTAGTCCGACTTCATGGCATTCCTGCGACTATAGTGTCTAATCGGGATGTCAAATTTTTATCCTACTTTTGGAATACCTTGTGGCACAAGTTAGGGATGAAATTGTTGTTTTCTACGGCAAATCATCCTCAAACTAATGGACAAACAGATGTCACAAACCGTACTTTAGGGGAACTTATGCGTGCCTTGGTCCAGAAAAATTTAAAGAATTGGGAAGCGTGCATTTCGATTTGCAGAGTTTGCTTATAATTGCACTATTCATTCTACTATTTCGTTACCTCCTTTCGAAATTGTCTATGGAGTTTTACCAAATACACCTCTTAATTTACTTCTTTTGAATTTTAAACAGGTGCGTAATTTGGATGGAGAAAAGAAGGTTGATTTTGTGAAGCAATTACATGAGAAGGTGCAATTGAAGATTGAAATGAGAAATGCTCAGAATGCTGAAAGAGCAAACCATGGCCGCCAACATGTACAATTCAAGGAGGGCGACTGGGTTTGGTTGCATTTTTGGAAGGAGAGTTTTCCGAATTCCTATAAATCTAAACTAAGTCGGCATGGGGATGGTTTTTTTCAAGTGTTAGAGCGTGTGAATGACAATGTTTACAAGATTGATCTACCTGGCGATTATAGTGTCAGTACTACCTTCAATATTTTTTATTTATCTCCATTAACCTTTGAAGATGATTTTGTTTCAAGGGAGAAACCTTTCAACCATGGAGGGAATAATGGAGATGCCAAGACGACTACCACCATATATGAAGACATTCCACAACTAGATCAAACATTCAAGGATTATGTTCGGAATCCTCCAAGTGACATGGTTGGACTAATGACAAGATCAAGAAAAAAGCTTAGGGATGTGGCATTGAATTTTTTTATGGATCAACTTTATGATGAAGAATTCAAGAATAAGTCGGCTAGGACTTGGATTAATTATTCAAGCTTGTCGATTAACTGAAAACGTAGTGAAGAACACTATACTCTTTTTCCCACTGAGTTTTTTTAATGAGATAGTGTGATATTTGTAAAATATTGTAAAATTTATTCAATTTGGGTTATTGGACTGATGAAGCTCGGCCATGTGGCCTTTAAAGAGCTGATTTCGAAAATACAGTCCATTAGGGTTTAGAATATTCAGTTTTATTCTGATTAGAATTAGATTTGGTAAGATTAGATAAGGTAATATTATTCAAGACTTCTTCTTGAAGAAATATCGGCTGAAATAGGTTTAAAATAGGTATTTTAGTTAGATATGGTTTTAGCTTCTTAAACCTGCCACAATTCGATTCAGTTTCCAATTATGTTTAGGGTTTTTTGGCTGATACCCTCCCTATAAATAGAGGGGTTGTCCAACATTTTTTATCATCTTTTTATTAATAAAATATTTAGAATTTTGAGTAATACTCATTGCTTTCGAGCGTCTTCATTTTTTCTTAATCTTGCGGGTTAATTAAGCATCAATAACCTTGTGAACTAATCATGCGAGCTAGTTAGTGAGCAAGTCGAAATTAGATTACCCTGCGGGCTAGAGTCTGAATTCCGTGCGGCCACATTAGGGTTTGCGAGATCCCTATTTTTTTCAAAGATCTAAAATTTCGCAATCCAAAGTTTTCGCAAGTAGAATCATATCACTTCTTTCTCATAGACTATGAATTTTGAATTGAAGATGGGCAATTTAGAGGGTATTTTAAACTCTTGTTTCGCGCAAAAAGAATGTTTGGTGTCAAGCTAAACTCTGATCTCAATAAATGCTAGCAAAGTCTGCCAAGTGATTTGATAATAATGTGCATAAAAGTCATCAAATCCAAACCATCTACCAAATAATAATCCAAAAGTCTGAAACAACAATGAAATCAATCCCGATCAGCAAAAGTTTTTGATCAAGTTTACACCCACCTACCTGCAATACGTATTCCCATCACTCGTTCCTCCTGGCATCAGGTAGTAAGTGTGCACCACCTTCTGTTGTCCCAACCGATAAGCCCGGCCGATCGCCTGTTTCGTCATCCTTTTACCGGTGGAGCTGATCTCTTTGACGGGGGATCGCCTTTGGTGGCTTCCAACTTTCCTATGGAAATTATTTTCCTTTTTTCAAAAAAAATATACCTTGGGATCCAGACATCCTTCCATACTTAGATTAATCTTCCACACCAAAATGCACATGAAAATTGCATGAAATGAACACAAATGTTTTTTATAAGAAAATTGTACCACTACTTTACACATAAATCAATCCTAATAAGATACGCACCCGAGTAGCACAAAACGTTAAAAAAAATTTAACAAAAAAATTTACTAGTCGAGAAAGCTCTATTAAAGGAAATGCGATTTTGGAACCCCCTTTAATTGAGGCTATGAAATATTTTCGAGTTCGGAAATCTCTTTAAAGGCGGTTCAAAATTAATTAAAGGCGGTTCTATCTTTAATGGCAATTGATTAAAGGCGGTTTCGCCTTTAGAACTGCCTTTAGTTGAGGTCTGGAATCATTTCTGAGTTTGAAAATGCTTAGGTCACCTTTTCATTTTAAAGACGGTTCTATTGGCAGAAGCGCCTTTAATGGGCTTGACCCATATACTTAATCAATTCTGGACCAAACTCATTTCTTCTCTCTGGCCTATTTTCTACTGCCTTTAACACTACTTTCATCTCCCCAGATATTTTCTTCCTCCTCAAAGCACCGTTTCACCCTATTTCTGTCTACCTTCTCTTCCACCCCACACCACACCTCCGCCGCTTCACCCTCCCTCTCCCGCTCAGCCTCCGTCTCACACCACCCTTTGCTCAGTCCTCACCGCTCAGCCCCCCGCCTCATGCCATCCTCCCTCCGCTGCTCAGTCCCCACGTCACCCTCTCTGCCCCCGCTGCTAGTCCCGCCTCCGCCTCTAAGCTCAACGCTCGCCTAGGGTTCTCTCCGCCACCGCTATCCCATCCTCTACTCCAGGCTCTAATTCTCACCACACTACCCCAATGCACAACCCCTCCACTCCTCGCTCGACGCCGCTCGAGATTTCTCCGCCTCTCCTTGCTGGACGTAGTTTCCGCTGCGTCGCCGCCGAATGCCTCCTCCGGAGATGGAATGGTTGAAGGCCTCCTTGTTGCTTTTCTTTAATTTTTAAATATCTATTGGTGTTATTATGTGTGCTATTGTTGTTCGGTATGCTATCATTGTTCTGGATTTTCTCGATCTAGGTTTTACTCGATTGGTTTCCAACAGTTTTTTTTGGAAGCTAAGAAATTATTTTCAAAATCGGAAACTATTTTAAGGCAATTTTCTTGCCTTTTTAAATGTGGTTTTTAACCGCCTTTGTTCGAGAATTTAAAGGCGGTTTTTGTAACCTCCTTCTATTGATTGGACAATGGAAGACAGGGCTAGAGAAGGCACAATAAAAGTGTCTTCAATGGTTCGATATAACCACCTTCAATGGAGGGTTTTAAACTAGTAATTGATCCTACAATTTGTTTACCAAATGGTACAAAACGAACGAATAGAACTTTACGGAAAAAGAAAAGCTACATTGAAGCCAAATTGCACTAACTGAACAAAAATTGGAGAGCCGGACGAACCTTGGTGCTGCCCCTGATCGCCGGAGTTACCATTCGAACCTAAACCTGATAAGAAATGAATGGCAGTCGCTAAATCCCTCGACCCCTTTATTTGAACAATGGTCCTCCATCTTTTTTGCTCTCTTCGTTCCGGCATTGAAAAAATAATAATTTAAATTTAACCCCCCAAATTTGATTTTCCATATTCCTATTTTCACTCTAATCTCTGGTTTTACGATAATACGGTCTCGCAAGAGATGGACTCCAAGAAATTTTCATTTTATTAATTATTTTATGTTAACAATTTTAAAAATAATAAATTTTATTTTGAAATCGTTTCATTTATTCTCACCCATATATTCATATTACTTTTCTTCAATATATTTTTTCATTTTCCATGCCACCTCTTCCCACACACGTCATTTATACTACTAATTTGAGTGTATTTCTTTCACATCAAATTATTAATGAGGATGATGGAGTATATTTATTTATTTCATTTATTTTACACATACCATACTCAACTAGTTTCTCATAAATCCTCAAAATTAGGCTCCTTTACAATTTTTTAGTTTTTCAAAATGAAAACCCGTTAATAAAAAGGGTTATAAATTGACCACTTCATTGAGTTCCATGCTCGAAGCTCTTTTTTTTTGGTTCTTCAATAGGTAGGACCGATTTTCAAGTATAGAACTAAGAACAAAAAATGTTTAGATACCGTAACACCATTCGGAGAGGCGGACAAACCGAGCATTTACGGACTCGGAAGGACAGTTAAAAATGCAGTTTCCAGTACGGAACCATGGACGATGGATGTCATCCAGCCATAACCACCTTTAAAATCGGTTGATTAAAGATGGTGGTTATTAATAGAACCACCTTTAACCAAAACCATTTAAAATCGATTCAAAACGAACCGCCATCTGATTGGGTTGATTTCACCATGTGTTTTGGGTTGTTATTGAGCTGAAATGTTGTGTAAATTCTTGGATATTTATGTTACTTGGAATGTTATTGCAGTTTAGAGATTTAGAGGCTGAATTGTCAAGTTGCTACAGTTTGTGGTTGGTATGCCCATACGGACCCGGATTCTGGAAACATGAAGGAAGTTTCCATTTGTTCTTGGAGATGGAAGAGAAGAAAAATATGGAGATGTTGGTGAACCGATGGATTATTCGGGCTGAAATTATGGCAAGTTAAAATGCAGTTGGAAAAGAATCTGGATTGATTTGAAGGCTCCAGAATTTTAGGAGAGAATATTGTGTTTATCTCTTTGATTTTAAATAGTTAAGAAAAGACATATTTTATTCCTTATCTATCTTTTAGTTGTAGTAATTTTTGGAGACTGTGTTTTTCCATTCGAGGAGAACAGAAACGCACGCAAGCAGTCATACGCAGACAGTCCACTGCGTAGAACATCATTCATTTTTGTGCTTTTCATCATTTTATTTAGACAATTTTCATTATTTTTTTATGCTTTTGATTTTTAATTGAATTATGTTTTCTAACTAAATTCATCTTTTTCGGTAAAGATCAAGGAAGTACTAGCGTCGATTCTCGTGAGATCTAATTAGTTTTTATACTCTTATTGCATGCTTGCATCTGTCGTTCTTGATTATAATGTTCACAATTGCTTTCATGTTATCGAGTAGTTCGCAATATTTGATAGCATGTTAGTTAATTTAATGCCAATTGAACCAATCATCCGTAATTGTGATTTAAGTTCAATCACTGGTGTGGAATAATAGTCTTCATTTAACAATCCTGCGTCAGAGTTTGTTGGTTATGAATTGGGTCTTTCTCATTATTAATGTTGCTAGCCTATTAAATCTATGGAGCATCTCTTAGGTTATATGTTAGTTAGAGAAATAGTTTGTGAGGCGTCCTCCTGATTATCGACAAGGTAAGGAAGATTGATTGTTTGCAACTATAACCAGTTTGTTTGCATGCATTTAAAGTCATCTTTTCATCAAGGATGGGGATCAAAAGCCAGTAAGGAATTGATCAGAACCGGAATTTTCTCATCATAGTTGAATCTTTTTGCAATCTGAACAATTTCATATTCTCGTTTTTACTCAATTTTTTGTTTTTCTTATTTATTATTCGCATCTGGTTACATTGGTTACAAATTCGCATATTAAAGATTAAGGAAAAAAGTCCCGCCAATCTATTGGGAAATGAATTTGCTCGCAGCTATACTAGTCGGTATGTTCATACCGATCATAGAATCCTGAACTGAAAGTTCAGCTTAGAGCTCGATTTATTTTTGGTGTAAAACGACACACCAAATTTTGGCGCCGTTGTTGGGGATTGGTTTTAAGCTGTATTTTTATTTCAATTCTTTACTTTGTTTTCACCCTTTTATGGTGTATGCCTCGTTCTTCTCGTACAGGAGAATTAATCTTTACTCCAGAGATTAAGAAACTTGCATGAAGTCTAATGAAGCAGAGAAAAGTCTTGAAAGGACCTTCCTTGTCTGAGTCAACTGCTGACGAAACTCATTTCAACATGGCTGAAGAAGAGAGACATGAGAAGGAACCACCGGCTCAACGAACCAGATATATGGGACGTTACAGACACAATCGTCCTTTATGCATTATCCTTCTTAACACCAACCGCAACTCCGAGATTAAATCAGGTTTCATACAAGTATTACCTAAAGTTTGTGATATTCCAGGTGAGAGTGCTCATAACCATCTTAATGAATTTGACCTCATTTGTGCAAATCTTCGACCACAGGGTTTTTCAGAGGATCATATTAAGCTAATCGCCTTTACACACATATTGCAGGGAAAATCTTATGAATGGCTTTTTGAACTCCCACCCGGTTCAATTCGAATGATTTGGGGAGAATTTTTTTTAAAAAAAATCTGAATCTAGAGCAGCTAATTTAAGATATGCAATAAGTGGTATTAGACAAGATAAGGGAGAGAGTCTTGCGAGTTATTGGGATAGGTTTAATCAATTGTGTCGCAAGTGTCCTAACCATGGATTTAGTGAATATCAGCTCATCACTAATTATTTTTATGGCGGTATGTGTTCTATTGACAGGTTTTTTTATGCATCTTGTGGAGGAAATGTGTTGAACAAAACCATGGATGAAGAAAAAGAGATCATCCTTAGTATGGTCATTCACGAATATGATGAAGATGATGATAGGTCCAGACCAGTCAAGGCTGTCGGTACCTCACAAATGGATAAGAAGTTAGATGCTCTCACAACCTTAGTAAGAGAGCTAGCTATGAAGACTTCACGAGGAGTTAAATGTGAAATTTGCTCACAAATGGGACACTACACTGATGCTTGCCCTACTCTTCAAGATCCTCATATCGAACGAGCTTGCTATAGATTTGAAGATAACCCTTTGAGACTAAGAAGGAATGACCCTTTTTTGGATACATACAATCTGTGATAGAGGAATCATCCCAACTTTAGATGGAATCAGAAAGCAACCGAAATGTATGCTTCGAAGCAAGAACAAGTTGGTCATGATGCAAATCTAGCACCGGATGATCAGAGGGTCACTATGAATGAAGTTTTTAAGACTATGGCCCAAAACAGTGAAGTGGTGCAAAACTTAGCCAAAAACACAAATTCTTTTCAGCAAGAGACAAGGGCTGCTATAGGAAACATTGAGCAACAAGTGACTCAACTGGCTGTGGAGGTGAACAAGTTGAAGTTCACCACTAGAATGTTACCCTCACAGACTGAACTGAATCCTAGATATAATGTCAGTTCAGTAACCTTAAGGAGCGGGAAAGAGTTAGTTGATCCTGAACCTAAAGAAGCAGACAGGGAGAAGAGCCAGCATGAAGAAGACAAAGAGAGTAAAAATGAGTCCTCAAAGGTAAACACTGAACCCATAACATATATTTCTAACTCAAAAGTCTCTCCACATTTCCCATTCAGATTAACTCAAAACAAGAAATAGAAAGATGAGAAGGAGATTTTTGAGGTCTTCAAAAAGGTAGAAATCAACATGCCCTTAATTGAATCTATAAAGCAGGTTCCCAGGTACGTAAAATTTCTTAAGGAACTTTGTTCAAAAAATATGAACATGGGAAAGATGCAAAAATTGGGGTATGTGAAATTTTTTTTGCAATCATTTAACGTAAATTGCCACAAAGAGTAAGGATCCTGAGATGTTCTCTATCCATGAATAATTGGAAAGATGAATACTGAAAATGCATGTTAGATATAGGTGCATCGATTAATGTAATGCCTCTCTCAGTATATAATGACTTGCAATTAGAACCTCTGAAAGAAACTCGTGTCATAATTCAGTTAGCAGATAGGTCTAATGCATACCCTGAGGGTATACTAGATTATGTACTTGTGAAAGTAAATAATATGATATTTCTCGTGGATTTATACATTGTTGATATGGATAATTCATTCTCTGCTAATAAGTCCATAATTCTTCTAGGAATACCATTCATGAAGACAGCGAAAACCAAGATTGATGTCGATAAGGGAATACTTAGCCTTGAGTTTGATGGAGATGTAGTTTCTTTCAATATTTTCGATGTCATGAGACATGTAGATGATCCTGAATCTATGTTTACCCTTGATGTGATTGACCAGTTGGTTGATGATTTTGTAGAAAGTTACTCTAGTGATGATAAGTTGGAACAGGTACTCTTCAATGGATGGGTCGACAAGCACATGGTGGGTGGCTTGGAAGAAATTTCAAAAATTAATTCCCAGCCACTTTTGGGCGGTATGTCCATACCGACCGTTTTGGGATTAGAAACTAAAAAAATAACTCTCAGACAATTTCAGTCGGTATGGACACACCGCCCGTTTCCAGCTCAGAAACTCCATAATTCAGCTCTCAGCCACTTTCGATCGGTATGGCCATACCGCCCGTTTCCCTCTCAGAAACTTCAAAAATCATCTCCCAACCATTTTCGAGCGGTATGCCCATACTGCCCAGATCCATACAAGTGTGCAATATGTCTCTCAGTCGACATCAGACGGGATGTTCATCCCACCTATTCCTGAACGCACTCTTCCTTTGATTGAGAAAGTACCAAAGTTGAAATTGAAGACCTTACCTAAACTTCTCAAGTATGCATTCTTAGGGGAGAATAAGACCTTATATGTTATGAGTTATGTATCCCGAGGGAATGGATCTCTCCCAAGTTGAGGGAATGACACTTTCATTACCCCCGTATGCTGATGCGAACAAGCAAACTGAGTCTAACTTAAGACATTAAATAAGGGTGCTACTTGGGAGGCAACCCAAGAGTTTTATTTTATCTTTATTTAACTTTTCGTTCTTTTCATTTATTTTCTTTTTGGGAAAAAACCATCCAATTAATTTTTGATTTGTTCTGATGGTTTTAACTTACAGTATTCCAAGAACATCTCTAAAATATGAAGGAGGATTGAAAGCAACCCAAATATGAACCAAAACATTCAACTTTCAGTCCAAAGTAGTCAGGATGCTCATACAGATCGGGAGCATTTTTTTCTCTTGTTTTTAGTTGCATTATAGTACATTTGTAGAGTAATTGCATAACATCATATTTATAAATTCATTTGCATATGTTATCTCTTTCTCACACAATGAGAACATTGTGTTGTCTAAGTGTGGGGTAGAGGGGTAACATCATTACTTTGTTGTTTTTCATTATTGAAAAAAAATCAAAAATACAAAAAAAATATTAGTTTTTTCATCATTTGAGTAAAAAAGGCAGCCTTGAATTGAGAATCGGAATGGTTAGAATTAAAATTTGGTTTGTGGTATGAATGAATGATTGTTTCCCTTTTGTGAAAAAATCATGGATTCCTTGTATATATTCTAGGATGACGAATGTCCAATTAGTTATTTTGCTCTAAAACTAGATATTGTGAGGATTTGAGCTTTAAAGAGCAAAATCCGGAAAAAAAATATAGGCATATAGGGGAAAAATGGTGATCATAAGTAGCTCTTTATCTCTTTGTAGAGTGATCGTATTTTGATATTCATTGCTTGGTTTGTGCCATGATATCGAGACTATTTTTGATACTTTAGTATGAAAATGATAGAGGTATCTAGGAATGAACCCCACTTAACTTCTACCATATATTTCCGTCCTTACATTGATCCATTTGCCCCGTTGAAGCCAGAAAACTCTTCTTTTGGTATTTTCAGCCACTAAATATTTAGTCAAGAGCCTTATCCTTTTCTTAACCCTCTGAGAATGTGTAAGTAATTTATTATTGCTTAGGATATGAATTGGAATTACATGATGGGTTAGATATGGTTGAGATTTTTGTGCTAATACATGCTGGAGTATAGAGTGTTTTGGACTAACATTTATTGGGGAGCTATATATATAGTTTTGGCATAATATGCCCAGAAAATAATGTAAAATCTCCTGCCAAGAAAAAAATAGAAAAAAGAAAGAAAAGAATCAGAAGAAAAAAACCTGAAACTGAAGGAAAAAGTAGGGAAAAAATCTGGTCAACATTATATTTGGGCTGTAAATTTTGGGAGTAATATTGAAATGGTTTTGTTCTTGGAAGTGATTCTTATACTTTGTTGCTTATCAATGTTTCATTTTCATTTGAAATATAAACATAGATGAGTATAAGGGTAATAATGAATTACTTGCACATTCTCATATTTTTAGTCTCGTATTCCCCTTTATCCTACCATTTTTACCCTAGCCCAGTTATAATCTTGATAAAGACCTCATTGATTTGTACTCAAGTGTTCAATTACTACGGTGGAGATAGTGGTATATACAAATATGTTGTGATGAGTATTGAATATGATTTGTGTGATTGACCTGATAATGATTTTGAGAGATGTTGAGTGATTTTGGTGAGACTGGATTTTATTGCATATTTTTTACTAGAATGTGAGGATGATGTGATTTTATAAGCAAAGGGGAATGGTTTGTGGTATGATATTAGATTGTGTTTTGATTGTAACTGTGATGTTTTTTTTAGGGCTGCTTAGTTTTTTTTTTGTCTCACATTTACATTCATGTTTTGCGTTTGCATGTTCTCGAAGGCTAGCATAATCTAAGTGTGATAGTTTGATTGGATTGGTTTCACCATGTATTTTGGGTTGTTATTGAGCTTAAATATTGTGTAAATTCTTGTATATTTATATTATTTGAAATGTTATTGCAGTTTTGAGATTTGAAGGCTATATTGTCAAGTTGCTGCAATTTGTGGTCGGTATACTCATACCTACCAGCATTCTGGAAATACGAAGGAAGTCACCATTTGTGCTTGAATATGGAAGAGGAGGACCGATGAATTATTGTGCTGAATTATGTCAAGTCAAAATGTGGTTGGAAAAGAAAGTGGATTGGTTTAAAGACTCCTAAATTTTAGGAGAGAATATTTTGTTTATCTCTTTGAATTCTAAATAGATAAGGAAAGACATATTTTATTCCTTATCTATCTTTTGGCTATAGTAATTTTTTATACATTTGGGTTTTCATTCGTAGGCAGAAAATAAGACAGAAACGCTGCATACAAGTTTATCTACGCAGAACAATATTCACGTTTGGAACCTCAGTATTTTAGTCAGAAAAATTTAATTATTTATTTTTACACTTTTGATTGTTAATTCAATTATGTTTTCTAACTAAATTCATCTTTTCCAGTAAAGATCGAGGATGTACTTGCGTCGAATCTCGTGAGATATAATTAGCTTTTAATCCTTTGATTGCATATGTTGTTCTTGATTGTAACGTTTATGATTGCTTTCATGTTATTGAGTAGTGCACAATAATTTAATGCCAATTGAACCAATTATCCGTAATTATGATTTAAGTTCAATCAGAGGTAGGGAACGACAGTCTTAATTTAAGAATTCGGCGTTAGAGTTTTTTGGTTTTGAATTGTGTCTTTCTCATTATTAGTGCTACTAGAATATTAAATATATAGAGTGTTTCTTAGGTTATATGTTAGTTTGGGAAATACTTAGTGGTGCCTCCTCCTAATTATCGATAAGGTAAAGAAAGATTGGTTCTTGCAACTATAACCAATTTGTGTGCATGCACTTAAATTGCATCAAGGATCGAGATAGAAATTCAATACGAAATTGACCGGACCAAAATTTTCTCATCATATTTAAATCTTTTTGCAATTTGTAACAATTTCTCATTCTCATTTTCACTCAATTTTTTATTTTTCTTATTCACTATCCTCATCTGGTTACATTTGTTAGAAATTGCATATTAAAGATTCTAGAAAAAATCTCACCAATCTCTTGGGAAATGAACTTGCTCGCTGCTATACTTGTCGGTTTGCCCATACCAACCATAGAACCCTAAACTGAAATTTCAGCTTTGAGCTTGATTTATTTTTGTTATAAATTGACAAGCCACCATATCCATCGCCACCACTGAGCTTGCCTCGCCACCACATCACAAAGCCTCACCACCAAGTCACACCACCTCGCCACTATGTCGCAACGCCCGTCGCCACCACAGAGCGTCTTCAGCAGCTCCGCCGCCTCCAGCAACACTCACACCACTAAATACCACCACTACAAGACGTCGTGCAAACAAACGCTCCACCAGAGGCACCACCATTACCATACGTGCCATCATACGCGCCACCATCACCATACGTGCACCATATGAACTGGTACTCCAATCGGTGTATTTTGGTGTGATTTTTAAATTCGATTAGATTTATTTTGTAAATTACATTTTGTGTACGCTGTAAATCAAATTTGGCTACTGTAAATTCGATTTTGACAACTAATTTAGCCGGATAAGTGCTGATTATTCTTGCCGGCAAAACTCCGATTATTTTTAACAACCGAAAATAGAATCGACGCCGATTTTGCTTTCAGTGATTTTTTTAAAAAAAATTCACGTTCGGAACTTGCGACATCGCACGCCTTCGGTTCATATCTTTTACAGCGTTTATGGTTTTGTGTGACATCACACTGTGTTCAGTAATTTCATTTTTACCTCGGTTGTTTTCTGAAAAATTGCGGTAAAAAAATCTTTTTACCTCGGTTATGAACCGAGGTAAAAAATATACTTTTTACTCCGCTTACATTTACCTCAGTTTTTTTAGTGCTAAAAACCGAGTAAAAAACTCCAGTAGAACCGAGGTAAAAGGTGTTGTTTCTTGTAGTGATACTTTCTCTATCTCATTTCAAGTTGCAATGTAACTATTCATTTAGTCAAAAGTTCTCAACTTTGACCATAAAATTGAAATTTGTTTAAGTATATATTCTATTGTTCTAGTTATAAACTTGAACACTTAATTACATAATGTAACCCTAATAAACAACCCTACTAGTCAGTGTAGTGACTTTTATCCGTTCGTCTTGTAACATTTTAAATATTTAATAAAAATAGATCAGGAAAAATTTCAATCACCATTATATATATACACTTCATTTATTATTTTCCATTCAGTAAAAAATTATGTACGGGTCCAACTGAAAATTTCACACGAAGTCGTACTAAAGCACACGTTGAATATACATAACACGGGTATTGGAGGTAAATATTTGGGTATGGACATCCTTCAACCACAATGCAGAAGACAGGCGCATCAGATCATGAAAAGAATATCGATGAAGTATGATTCATGGAAGACACGATCTCTCTCCTTAGCTAGTAGAATAACTTTGGTTCAACATGTCGTCTTAGCTATGCCACTCTACTCGTTAGGAATTTTCCGCATTCCAAAGGTAGTGATTCAGAAGATAAATAGGATGACAACAAAGTTTATATGGAAAGGAGAACTGCAGGGAGCGGGAGTACATTGGATATCATGGGATAAAATGTGTGAGCCGAAATCAAAATAAGGATTAGGGCTCCGAAAAGCAGAACATATGAACCAAGCACCATTGACAAAGCATGCATGGAGCATTGCACAAGGAAAATACTCACTTTTTGTAAAGCTTTTTACGTAAAAGTATTGTCGGAGACAGGACTTCATGAAATCTACCCCGAAACCTCACCATAGCTGGGCATGGAAATCGATAGTATGGGGGAAACAATTACTAACAGATCATGTCCGACGGATTCCCAGGACGGGGGATAAAATACCTATAGGGGGTAGATGGATTCCAAACACTACACCTCAAGATCAACCGAATGTTTTGGGTCAGTCTACTTCTCTAAAGGTTAGCCATTTATTATATGTTCAAAGACAGTGGAGATTACCACTTCTCAGGGCCATATACCCGGCTCGCACTGTCCAAAAAGTCACTAGAATCTGTGTTCCACAACAAGTAGGAATGCCAGACTTTAGAATTTCAGAGCATACTACAACTAGTGATTACTCAGTGAAATCCTATTATTACATAGCAGCCAAGCATGTAAGTAGAATTATGGAAAGCAGTTGAACAAGTAAATGGATGACTATCTGGAGACTAAAATTGTCAAAGAAAATCATAGTCCATACATGGCGCTCTCTGCACAATGCCTTACCAACAGCGGATAATTTGTATCGCCGAATTATTATATCCGATCCAACCTGCAAAAGGTGCACAAGCGGAGCAAATGAAACATTAAAACATGTGTACTTACATTGCGAAGCGACACAAAGAGTGCGGAGATGCTCACCTTTGGGCTTCGATTTCAATCAGGGTGTGCCAGTACCATTCGAGCAATGGTTATGGAACTGGGCATCAGAGGCTCCTGATGAACAGAGTTTCGAACTATCAATTCACATCCTATGGAATATATGAAAAGCAAGAAATAGGATGGTTTTCGACAGCCAAGAACTGAATCCATGCACTGTGGTAAATATTGCTTTATCTGACCTGGAAATTTAACGGAGGCACCGCTGAACTCGAGACATTGAAAACATTGTGGATCAGCCAATGGTAGAAATTGGGAAATTTCAAGAACAAACGAATTTGGACAAAGGAATCCCGATCTTGAAATTCGACGGGGGATTCTGGCCGCACTCTGGTCATGGGTTGGTAGCCTGGACCATTCTTCGAAGAGAACAACAGACAAGAGTCTCCAATCGTTATCACTTTCCGTCCAAATCACCAATCGTCGCTGAAGCGATGAGATGTCTTCAAGGCTTGCAACCAACTGCAGCTCGAAAACATAGCCAGGATTTATGTTCTCTCCGATTGTGAAGTATTGATCAAACTGCTTGCTGATTCCAATGCCAGATCACGGATGAAAATTGCAGGTTTGATGGAAAACATCAAGGTAATGGTGAAAAGTTTTGAGCAGGTTTTGTTTTTTAAAGTCTCAAGGTCATTGTTACAGTGGGAACATGCTGAAGCAAATGCTTGAAATATACATGTACTAATTTATGAACTTAATAAAATGTTATGCTATCAAAAAATAATAATAAAATGTACAAGACATACTGAAACTCTTATGCTGAATAATTAACCTTCTTTTTGTTTATTTCAGGAATTTGTGGAAGTGAACCGAAAGGGAAGCAAGTGTAAAAAAATGATGAAGGAGCATATATAGCTGCACAAGTGTTTCTGTTTTCCAGTGACGCACTTACTCTTAGTCAGATCAAATTTCCAGTGACGCACTTACTCTTAGTCATATCAAATTTCCAGTGACGCACTTACTCTTAGTCATACCCAATTTCCAGTTTCACGATTTAGTGACTTATATGCGATGACGCAGTGCATTTGTTTGTTTGTAGAATAATTAATGAGAATAATTGTGGTTTGTTCCATTAATAACTCTCACAATTTTTATATTGAATTGTATTTTCATCGAGAATTTTAATTCTAGTCTTATATTGTACATATAATACATACGTAATGCCTTAAGAGTTTGACCCAAATTATAGCATTGGCATTTCTGAACAGCTGATAAAGAAGACTATTTCATCACTAGTGGAGAAGGTTCTATTATTGGCAGAGTTAGAAGGCAGTTTTAATTGAGGTCCGAAATAGGTTATGAGTTTGGAACTCCCTCCCAGATCACCTTTTTAATTTTAAAGGCAGTTTTAAATCGATTAAAGACGGTTACTCCTTTTATCAAGATCGATTAAAGACGGTTCTACCTGAGCCACCTTTAATTAAGGGCCGAAATAGGTTCCGAGTTCGGAAGTGCTATCCTATGTCACCCTTTTATTTCAAAGGTTGTTCTAATTGTAGAACTGACTTTAATGGGCTGCCTTCGTTGGCTAATATATAAACAAGTGTTAGGGTTTTCTCCTAAAGCCCAACGACGTTCGATTACTTCTCCATTATCAGAAAACCTAAATGCCAAACTTAGCATAATTTTTAGAAAGTTACTCTTTCTCCCACCCTCCACCACCGCCACGCGTCGAAGCTCACTTCCGCCACTGATGAAACTGTGTCGATGTTGTTGTTGTTGTTGTACGTTGTTTTCATTTATTTCACGCTCGATCGAGTAAACTCATGTGTTGGTGTTGTTGTTGTGTCCACTGATCGATTGAAATGAGTTGTTGTTGTTGCTCCAGATTTTTGTTATTCCATATCGATCTCTGTTTCGCTTCCAGAAACGTCAGAAATCCGGCAGCTATTTTCTTGGAACCTCAGAAATAGGTTCCGAGTTTAGAGCATATTTCGGACCCTAATTATAGGTGATTTTCAATCCGGTTTTGATCGATTTCGATCAAAGACAGGGCCGGAATCTGATATAATCGTCTTAAATTGAGGATTTTCCACTAGTGTATGTTGGAACATCAAAACAAAGATGAATCCGAAACTGAATGAAAGTCCAAAGAGATGCATTTGGAATTGTTAGGTCTTATGATATGGCAAAACCATCGAGGGTCCACACCTTGCAAAAATAAGCTCTTATTCGAGACAAGGGCATAGAGCAGCAAGATATATTGATACTTATGTTAATCCAAAGCACGAGTCTTCCTCTACCCATGAATTTAGACGATTTTACGTCTAGTTGGATCCACCATCTAGAGGCTCACAACACTCATTGGGGGGGAAGTTGAGGTTAACCACGAGCGAAATCTTCTAACACAAAGAAATGAAGACAATAACCTTGACTAAGCGATCATGTTAACTTCCAAAATGAACATGAAACTATTAAATGTGAAACTGTTACCTCTTCCGAATAATCATCCTAGAAAACACATAAGTAGTATGTGTTTAATCATTAAGTGACACTTAATCATTCAATATAATGTAGTTCCCAGAAACAAACTATTATACTTTAAAAATGCTTATTGGAGACATGCAATAAGCATCAACACACTTATCAAAACTGAAGTATTCACATATTCAGCTTTTACATAATCCATTATTAACTTACACACAAAAGTAGCCAATTATTTCTTCATGAAGTAGTCTTGAGAAGGATTTTTTTTTTAAAAAAAGACTAAATCTTATGGCTTTAAACTTTTTCAGTGAGAGCAAGATTTTTACATGGTAAAGTAAAAATTATGTGAACGAAAATAAGTATTCTGAAGGAATAGCATTTCCATATGCTAAAAGGTTTTGTGAAAGAAGGGTTATGAGAACAAAGGAGAGTATACTTAGTTCAATAAAACCAGGATCAACAATCTTCTCTAGAAGATCATTCACAACTAAATTCCCTCTGGTGCAGATGAAAATAAAGACATCCTTCAAAATGTTTTTGCACCTGATCAATACAACAAACCAGGACAGTTGGTACATTTTTTGGGTCTCAATACTAACACCAACAAGTGTAACTAATTTTTTTTCTCAACACTTCAAAGAAGTGTAGTAGTTGTCAGTGTAAAGAAAAATAAATACTACATTTGAAGGCAGCAAATGATTTTTACAACTCAAAGTGTATTCAAACAAGGGTGAAGTGTAGTAAATGATTTCTACACCACAATGTATCCAATCAAGGCTACATCTGGAAGTGTAGAAAACAATTACCACACCTGGTGAACAATGCATTATTTTTTTAAAAAAATAAAATTAAATCTACACAGATCTAATAATTATAATTAAACCCACATAGTTCTAATAAATTTATTTATACCCACAAGAAATAAATAAATTAAAATGCACATAAATGCAGGAAAACAGTACGGACAGTAAACACAAACTTCAAGAATAATGAACAAGTGAAACAACAAGAACGTCAGTAAGTACAACTCCAGGTCAATAGCATAAACATTTGGTCATAAATGCAATCAACTGAGACAAAACAACAACATTGAGAAGAATACAACAAAAAAATGAAGATTGATAGTGATGATTATGATCAATCAAGAAATAATAAAAACAACACAAATATGTATTTACTTCGTCCAAACCAATTCTGCACACTTTAATTGTCGTCAATTGACTCAAAAAAAGTTTGATCATTAATATCTATAATTGTGTAATGTTATTTTTAATACATTAATTAACAAAATCGAATAATTTCAAGTGTGATTTGTCGTATTTGTAAAAATTGAATTATTTTATATAACTTTATTATTTAAGTGAATTTTGTTTGAATAGGTCGAATTAAGTGTTTAGAAAAAAATATCCTTGTAATTCAACGCTCGAAAAGAAATCAATATAATATATTGTTAGAATTGTTTTTTGCCAGTGCCAGTAAGCCCCCCTAAAATAATGTTCTGGTTCCGCCACTGCTCATGGTCATCTCCCCGTATCTCCATACTTAATGTTTGGACATCACCAACAGCTCCTTCCTCATCATTATATATCAAAATAACAAGGGGAATAAGAGCATGTGCAGTGGTGGTTTCTTTATTTTAAGAAACCGCTCTAGAAACCGAAAACAGCCACAATGATGGTTTCTAGATCGATTTTTAAACTAAAAATCAGTCTCTAGTTTCTAGTGTGAAAACCGGTCAAGAAACCGGTCTCCCTGACAAAGCAGCACATGGTCGTGACAACTTGCTGCAGCCCGCATTTGTTGACCAGTCCAGGGGACACGGGTCGCCCTGGAGTACATGTTTTCTCAGCAAACAGAACACTACTAGCAGTAAATTTTGCCAATGGATATCCCCTGGTGGATTGAACCACTCTTTTATCTAGTGATTGAGCAGAGTCCTCGGATAACTCTCCAATCCTTAACATATGGGATGGGGCCCAGGTGCATACGTATAAAAATTGAAATTTTTTTCCTCATTATAATTAACGTATGCAAGCCTAGTAAATCTGGCATTCAAACTTAATTCCATTAATCACAAAAGATTCATCAATGGATGGAGGCCTTACCCGTTTTCCGAAGTAATATAAAACCCCAGGTTGTGGTCGTGAAGAAGACCGATTATTGTTAAGAATTTCCGGAGCTCGCATGCCCTCTTTTTAGAGATTTTGAACCGGAGTCTGATTCAAAGATTGATGAGATCCTCATAATTAAAAATTCTACATAGAATCCGAGCTTCAAGATTGAAAATTCCAAACTCCAAAAAAGAATAACCCCAGCTGGAATATGAAAGGTCTTTGGCTAGTAGGGTTTAGAGATGAACAAAAAAAACTTCTAATATCCCAAGACTTCTCCCTGTAGGTTGAAATCTCCAATAACTTCAAAAAATCTTCTATGAACACTTTGAAAAGATTAAAATCCTGGAGATAGGGGGAGTGTAGTTTGATAATTTTAACTGAGAGGGAGGAAAGAAGAAGGAATGGTCATTTTTTGAATAGGTTTAAGAAGAAGGAATGGTAATTTTTTGAATTTTTAACCTATTCGATAAGGTCTCGAAGGAAGTGATACCTTATGTCAATATGTTTCGTCCGAAAGTGTTGCACTGGATTCTTTGAAATGTCAATGGCACTTTGATCATTACATAATATTGTAAGTGGAGTGTAAAGTCAAGTGGTGTGGTTTTATTATTTAATTAGCATTTGTGAAATATTTTGGAAAAGACAAATTTTCCATGTTGGAACATACGGAAAGCTGAAGGACGAAAGCATTTAACCGATTGGATAATATTGCATGAATATTGATTTATGG
Organism: Rubia tinctorum; assembly: GCA_032355605.1. Lineage (NCBI taxonomy): Eukaryota > Viridiplantae > Streptophyta > Magnoliopsida > Gentianales > Rubiaceae > Rubia > Rubia tinctorum. The sequence goes on along the minus strand of JAULKM010113727.1, from coordinate 14,538 downwards.
TAGATTGGAGATTTCACAAAATTGGCTTATGCGTGTGATTGAAGCATATCATATTAATGAAAAATTCCTATTCTTAAGGAATTGGTTTCATGGAGCATTTGTTTGTTTAAAGAGATATGTTGAGATAAGGAAAATCCCTATTATCAAGAGATTATGATATGCTTTGGAAGCATATATGGAATCGGTATATTTTGGAGACAAAGGTGGAGATTTCTGATATGCTCATAGACTATAAATAGAGGACATCACGGTTGCACTAGTCACGAACTTAATAGTAAAAATCTGAATCCAGGTTTTCTATTTTTCCTAGAGTACTGCAAAACTAGAATACATATGTTCCAATATTCTGTGACCTGTTGATTAGTTTAGAATCACATACCTTAATTCTTTGGGAGGGGGAGATCCCCCGTCGATGAGTTTCGAGGTCATTAAGAATTTGATAGCAACGGGAGCTTGCGAAATCCACTTGTTATAATTAGATAAGATAAGTATAATTTTATGGTTTACTTTGTACTGTATTTTTTTATTAATGGATTTATTCTTAACGGGGCCAGACCCCGCAGATGTAAGTGAATTTCACCGAACTTCATGATCATGTCTTTTGTGTCAATGCTTTACTTCATTGCATACTTGTTTCGATAGGTTATGTTGGAACACATTAGTAATTACTTAATTAATTCGGTAAAAATAAATTCCAATTTGTTTCAAAGCTAAGTCACTTATTCTTACCTTGGTTGTGTCAAGGAAAGTGTGATCCGATTTTACCAATGACGACCAAAGAAGGAACTTTTGTGTCTCGGCCACCACTTCTTGAAGGAACGAACTACAACTACTGGAAGACCTGTATGAGAGTCTTCATAAGCTCACTGGATGAACTACCTTGGTACAATGTTGAGACAGTTGAATGCACCAACTGTGAGCAATAAAGAGGGAGAATCTAGTTTTGAAGAGGGAGAATATAGTTTGAAAGAAGGAGAATCTAGTTCGAAGGAGCCAAAACTTAAGCCTAAGGCATCATGGTCTCCAGATGAATTGAAGGTGTCAGTTGTAAACTCCAGATCATTAAATGCTATCTTCACTGCAGTGGATGAAAATCAATTCAAACTCATCTCTACATGTCATCAGGCAAAGAAAACATGAGAGGTTTTTCAGACTGTACATGAAGGAACAAGTCATGTACGTGAATGTAAACTACATATGTTATCCACAAATTTTTAAGAATTAAAAATGGAGGAGGATAAAACTATATCTATATTTAATGGGAAACTGAGAGATAACACCGATATGGCCTATCAACTCGGAAACTTTTATAAGGAGTCCAAACTGGTGAAGAAGACCATCAGATCACTTCCTCAAATATTTTCTATCAAGGTTGCAACAATAGAAGAAGAAAGAGATGTGGCTATCATGAATTTAGATGAACTAATGGGATTACTGCAAACCTATGAGATAACTTTGTTACATCCAACGAACAAAGTGCGAAAGGAATTGGCTTTCAAGGCTTCGTCATCAAAGATCACTCATGAAGTTGACAGAGATTATGGAATTGAAGAACATGCACTAGTAGAGGCCATCCTGTTAATGGCGACGATAGAAGGCGGTTCGCGGAAAAAAACATGCAACCGCCTTGGTGAAGGGGTTCCTAGTTTAGGCACCAACAAATTTATTTTAAAGGTGGTTATTTTGTCAATTAATGCGGTTTTCGGATAACCGCCTTTCATTAGCGTTAATTAAAGTTGGTTTACATTATACTCGCCTTTTATTAGCCATAATAAAGATAATTGCATCAAATCCCCTTTGATTGACACTGGTTCTGAGTTAGGAACAAGGACCTGACAGGCCTTCCGAGTTCGTAAATAGAGGCCTCCACCATTTCTTAAAAGATGACAGACATTTCGAGTTCGGAGAGTTCGAAAGTTCTGCCGGCGCCCTGTTTCGAACTCGGAATGGGTTTTACCTTGGAAATATTTAATATGAAAGTGGGTTCCAAGTTTGGAACTCACTCTATATATAAGGAAAAAATGCACCCATTTCTCAAATTCTCATGAACAATTATATTTGAAGGGTTTTACTCCCTTTTGTAATCCATTGATGAAGAAGTAAAGTTAATAAATTCAAGAGAATCAATTTCCATTGGAGAAGATTAGTAGTATATAAATTTATAGTTTGGAATTATCTTGAAATTATTATTTTACACATATAAATCTTAAATTAGGGTTTTTAGTTAGGTTAATTAGGGGTGGGTTATGATTATTGTTGTGATAATGCAAATGGTTTGCATTTTAATTGGCTTATAGGTTAATGGATCAGAATGAACTCATTGGTAATGATCTTAGAAAATCACCCGACTTCATGCCGTTGATTTAAATATTTCTTACGTTAACATTTTAAGATGCTCCTAAAAATGGTGTTGTGCGAGACTGATGCCTATGTAAAGATTGTAGAAATGATGTGTATTAAGGGAGGAAGAAATTGCTGGGACATCTCATAATGTGGGGGTTTCAAACTGGTTACACTCTTTAGGTATGGCATGGGGAAGTTGGAGAAACAGCTGGGACGATTGGTTTTAGTAAAATAAATGTTGGAGATGAATTATATTGGAATGTGAAATTCAGAAAAATGGTCGAGGATATTGCAAGAGAATTCAAAAGTAAACCCAAGGTCTTACAAGCTTTACTTGATGGCAAAACGATTTCAATGTACAATGGTTCCAATCATTCAGTACTTAGTGCGACTTTGAGGATAATAAATTTTAAATCCAAATTTGGGTGGACCAATAATTCCATAACCGAAACTCTTGAATAATTTAGGGAATTTCTCCCTAAAGGTAATCTTATGCCGGATAGGTTGTATGCCACGAAAAAAGTTCTCTGCCTGATGGGATTGGAATTGGAAAAAAAATACATGCTTGCCTGAATGACTGTGTGTTGTACCCGGGGAAAGAAGATTAAAATCGAGAAACATACCGGGTATGTGGTTAGTCTCACCACAAATTGAAGAGGGGTGTGATTGCGGTGGGTAAGGAACCGTTAACTAAAACAAGGAAAAAAACACGGGTAAAAGTGATGTGGTACATTCTTATAGTTCCCCAATTGCATAAGCTATCCGCGTATAAGGAAGATGCAAAACATTTAGTGTTGGTATTCGGAGAGGGATTGATTGATGGATGGTACAATTGGACATACATCGGATGGTGAGCAATGGAAAAAAATCGATGCCCTTTACCCTAAATTTGGCTCAAAACCTCGGCATTTGAAGTTCAGCCTATGTACCGATTAAATGAATCCATTTGGTAATGTGAGTAGTACACATAGCTCATGGAATGTTATGTTGGTTATCTACAATCATCCGTCATGGCTGACAGTGAAACGTAAGTATGTGTTGTTATCTATGATGATTTCCGGTCCTAAGCAACCGCTAATGACATGGATGTGTATCTTTCTCCACTTGTCGAGTATTTGTTAACTCTATTTAATCAGGGTGTTCGGACATATGACGAAAGTGTTGAATATTTCTTTACCTTGAAAGAGATGTTATTTTGCACTATTAATGATTTCCACCATACGATAATTTATCTGGTTAGTCAGTGAAAGGTCACTTTACTTTTCCCGTGCGTGAGAAGGAAATTGATCACCACCAATTGAAGCATGATTGTAAAACTATATATCAAGGTCATCGTAGGTTTCTTCCAGAGCCCCATCCAAGGAGATTGGAGAAAAAAATGTTGAATGGGGAAGTACATGCTAGAGAAGCACCAGTTACACAAAGAGGCAATAAGTATTTGAAAATGTGAAGAATTTTTCCAATAACTTTGGGAAGACGAAACGTAAAGTGCCCATGGATGGGGGTTGTAAGAAATGCACAATTTTTTTAGATTGCGTCGATTAATATATGCCAATCCTTTAAAGGATCGCCATTTGAAATTCACACATTGAACAAAAACTAAAGCGGTCCAAACTGCACCAAAAAAGGTCTATAGGACACCTAAATCGATCCAAACAACACCAGGCGAGATTAGACAACTGGTTCCAAAAGCACAAGTCCCAAAAGACTCGCCTTACTTCATACGTGTGCTATACAATTAGCTTCAACCACATGAATCAACTCAACTTACAAATTTTAAGATACGATTGCCTATTTGGTGAGAAGGGATATATCATCGCGCCATGGAGTGATTTTGAGGACCTGTTGTGGAAATGTGAGCAAGTTAATCAGACGTTACTGTCCATATACATCTTGTGAGTACTTGTATTTTTTTTACTATTTTTTTCAAATTGTTTATAAATAATGCAAACAAATTATTAATTTCAAGGTACTTGTATTTCAAGGTACTTGGATGGGTCAGATATATGTGCCCAGTGATGACTCAAGAAATCGGTTGTACGTACAAACCAAGAGAGAATCGACTACATTCACAAAAACCTTGGGAGGAAGGATAAGAAATTATTCATTGCACCCTACATTTAAAGGTTATAGTTATGATTGTCATTACATTTGCAAACATCATTTACGCATTTTGATGAACATTAAAATACAAATTTTTAGGGACAATTGGCGATTGATCATGATTGTTCTGGCAAAGAAACGGGTGTATTGGATGGAACCATTGCACTTCCAACCATCGGAAGCATTTGTCAAGATTTTTAAGTTCGCTATTAAGGTTATTGGAGAAGGTGGTGCAATCAAATTTGAAGTGGTTGAAATCAATGTATAATACGGTACAATTGTTTCTTTTTTTCAATTGGATTTATTAATGTGTTTCTAGACGTTTTAAATTTTGTGTTGTTTTTTAAATCAGTACAAGAAACAAGTGCAAATATGGGAGTGCGGTTATTATGTAATGTTGTACGCAATAGAGTGCATAGAAGGTGTAAGGTTGGATTTACTTGAAATTGACAAGGTAATTATACATTTGCTTCTACTAAACATTAATAGTGTCTCAATATCAACATAATGTTTTCTACTAACTTTCTACTCGCGGGTTCTTCCAAAGTCAACAAGGCCTTATTCAAAATAATACATCAAGAGCATATCGAATTATTTGGTGAGGCATCATTCTCGGCCGCTCAGAAACTCTCGGGGACCCTAACTTGGTTGAGTAACACAGTTTAGGAAAATTAGTGTGATGTGACAGTTCGGAATATAATTATATTGAATCTTATTTCTATCTATAGATTATTTTCTTAGTTAGCACTATCAATATATATTTTTAGCTTGTATAATAATTTCGTGTATTGGGTTACAATTGTGGCTGTTGAATGAGGCTTATTTTGAGCCGAGAGAATGAATGAAAATAGTATTTTTACCATTGGAGCCATGAGGGTTTTTGAAATCGTAAGCCAATTCAGCTCATTAATATCATTCGAGTCGAATAGCGTTCCAAACTTGGAAGGTAATATTATTAAAGAAATAGAGAGCACATGAATTTACAGAGGAGGAGCGGAATTTGGCTTGAAACGGGAAGTCCGAATCCCATGGGACCGAAATTAAGAACTGAATTTGGTTCCGAGTGAGGAATACCATGCCGTTTTGAGTGAGGAACGTACCTCCAGGGCTGACGGAAGTTCCCTTACTTCCAAGTGCAGAACTTCTAATAGGCGGTTCCTCCAGCCGTTTAAAGGCGATTCATAACCTCCTTCAATAGGTGTTCTCAATTTGTAAGGTACCTCAAGAGCTTATGGAGGCTTCCATGGTTCCAAGTACGGAACCTATTAAAGGCGTTTCTTGTGGTCTTTTAAAGGAAATTTACAACCTAATTTTAATGGGTGTTTTTAAATAAGGTTAACAAAACCTCCTTTAATTAGTCGTGATTAAAGGCGCGACTAGAGAAGAATTTTTTAAAGTATTTTCTTTGGTTTGATCTAACCGCCTTCAATGGCCTCTTCTCCCACTAATCTTGCATTTATTACAAAGAATTTCTCAAGAATGCTGAGGAAAATGGTGAATAAAAAATATCATGAAAGATTCAACAGTAATAAACCTCAGGCTCAAGACCTTGGTCATAATCGTGGAACACTAATGGAGCAAACCAATCAGCAGTTCTCAAGAAATCAGATTGTTGAAATAAACCAGTCTGAAAGAATCCATAGTATAGAATATGAAGGATATGGACACATCCAGCCTGAATGTGCTAATACTCAAAAGAAGCAAGAAAATTCATATGTGACCTCATCGAGTGAAGATGAAGAAGAGGAGAAAGATGAAGAGGAACTTACCAGTAATTATGTAGCATTTAGAGCAAAAATTTATGATGTATTGGAAACTGACGATACATGTTCCAACATATCACAGGAAGACAAGGTTGTATGTTCCAGCACAGGCAAGTAAGTCAGTGAGTATTTCTCTAGTGATGATGATGACCAAGTTGTTAGTGGTGAATATATCTACACAGCGTACGAAAAAATGCATGAGGTGTGGTTGAAGGTTGAAGACTCAAATAAAGTCATGAAATAGAGAAAAATAAACTTTCTGAGAAGGAGAAGGAGATGCTATTTCTAGTTATACAACTTATAAAATAAATTAAATAATTGAAAGTGAATTTGGGCTCAATAACAAAAAGAGGTGAAATGACTGAGGCGACAATAATTAAGTTCAACACTGGAAAAGCGAAATTAAATGATATACTCACTATGATATAGAATTTTGGAAATCAACAAGGTACAGGCTACGAAAAACCACTACTGGGATTGTATATTTCAAATCAGAAGTTTAAGATATGCGGAGAAAAGTGGTCAAATCACTACAACACAAACCTCTTGTTTGCACCTATCAAGGCCATACAGAAGATCATTGTTTTAAACTTCTCAAAGACATTATGAGTGGATGAAAACTATCATCATGTTCCAAATAGATAATGTCCAACATTCAAAGATGGTCGGAAATGTAGGGATTCCTAATATATGCCTTGTTTCTCACACTTATCTTATCGCATACTCTAAAGACTTGTGGTACTTCGATAATGGGTGTTCTCAACATATGACTGGAACTCAAGAGTATTTGACAAAGATCAAACCATACGGTGGTGGACTTTCACTTTTGGAGATGGAAAGAAGAGTCTAGTAGTTGGAAAAGCTGAACTGCAAATTGAGGAGTTCCCTATCTTTATAAGTGTTCTTAATGTGGAGGATTTGAAGGCTAATCTGTTGAGTATCAGTCAATTGCGTGATGACAATATGACTGTATAATTTAATAAAATTAAATGCATAGTGAAACATGGTGAAGATAATGTACTCTCTAGAATTCGGTCCTTAGACAACTGTTACTTTTTTGAACAATAAGTGAAATTTCTAAGTTTAACACAAGATGATGGAACAATATGACACATGAATCATGGCCATATCAATTACAAAACTCTTGTGAAAATTTCAAACTTGAAGGTTGTACGAGGTAAGGCCACACTCACTGGAAAAAAAGGAATTGTGTGCAGACCATGTCAACAAGGTAAACAAATTTGATCACCCCACTCATCAGTTCACTATATTACCACCTCGGAAAAAATTGAATTACTACACATCGATTTGAGGGATCTAGTCAAAACATGTAGTGTGAGTGGTGAGAATTATATCTTTGTGTGTGTTGACGATTTCTCCAGATACAATTGGGTGACGTTTCTTATGGAAAAATCTAATACAGTTGAAGTTTTCAAAATTTTGTTGATCAAATTTCAAATGGAAAAAGGAAATACAGTTGGAAAGATCATTAGAATCCATAGTGATTACGCCAGGGAATTCGAGAACTCCCAATTTAGTGATTTCTATGATGAGCTCGGTATTCAGCATGAATTCTCCCATTATTCACTCCTCAGCAGAACACCATTGTGGGAAAAAAGTACAGGACTCTACTAGAAATGGTTCAAGTTACGCTGGTTGAGAAAGGTATTCATAAAAAATGGTGAGCAGAAGCCATAAATACAGCCTGCTACACTATGAATCAAGTGTATCACTGACCATTCACGAGCAAGACATCATATGAAATCTGGAAGGGCAGAAAACCATATGTCTCATTTTTCATGTGTTCAGGAGCAAGTGTTATATTCTCAAACATAGAGAACAACTGGAAATGTTTGACATGATCAGTAATGCTTATTATGGTATAAAAACTATCTATAAAGTTTTTCAAATTCAATTTTAATCTGATTAATAAACTGTACTGTCTTTCTAGCATAAAATATTCCCATGATTTTTTAAAATTTAAAAAAGCAAGGAAAAGATATCAAATACTATATGTATGTTTATAAAAAAAATGAAATTATTTCACAAATATATATGGAGTTAATTAATGTTGATATTAAGGTCAAAACTCTGGGTCAAAAATGAAATCCACTGATTGATTCACTAGATCAGATAAAAAACAATTACATTATAAAAAGGATAGTAAGATAATAAATATTAATAATGACTACTGTGACTAAGTTTAACGTTATATGCTGAGTATTCTAATAAGGGTCCCCAAATTTAAATTGGTCACACATACTTAATTTCTTTAAAGTTAAAATCTCATTTGGTGGTGTTTTATTGAAAACTCTAAACATGTCTCAATGGGTACATACAAAGTTTGAGGTGATCGATTTGATAATTACAATTTCTCTTTTACAGTTGCAAGAAAATTCCACGTATAAAATTCTAGAATTTTTTAGTTATGCCTATTGTGGTTTGAAAAACATTTATAAATATTTTCATGACCAATTTCAATGTAATTATTAAAGTGTACTATCTAACTATGAAAAATACATTAAAAAATTTCACATTTATAAATTAAAAAGCATTAAATATCCAAAACTATACGCATGTTCTTAAAGAAAAATCAGAAGAGGGTGTAATTTGGGAGAGGAAGTCAGGTGTGGATAAGAAACTTTTATAAGGATGGCAAATATCTAATAATTAGGGATACAAATGAGATGAGTATGGGAACTAAAGATTTGCACATGAAGATACTAAAGGTTGCGCAGAAGGAAAATTAGTGAACGACGGTTAAACCACCCTTAAAAGTCAGATTGTACCGCCATTAAAATTAATTCACTCCAAAATTTTAAGTCCTGAATTCGGAATCTCAATCGATGGAGGTTAATTGAAAAAAAAGATAACCGTGGTTTAATGGCGTTAGTGGAGGATTTTGTACTACTAACTAGAATATTAGTGGGGTTTTCCTACATTGTCCTCAAAACGGTCATAATTCATAAAAGTTTTAAAAGAAATTAATGCTATCTTCACTCCAAAAATGACTATTTTTAAAAAAATCATGTCGGTAGTAAAAAACTATACATGACTATAACATTTAATATTTATCAAAAGTTTAAAAGTTGGCAACATTTATGATTAAGGATTTTTTTTATATATACTAAACCCCAAATTAAAAATTTTAATGACCTTTTATAATTTTTAAAACATTTAGAAAAGTGAACTGTGAATCGTACGTAGAGTGGTTTACAGGAAAAGGAATAAAACAAAAAAAGTGTTTTTGTAGTTGACTTTACTCCTTGCTCAGCGTGAAACCTTCTTGACTATAATTATGCCCCTTTGCTATTTTTAAAACATCTATTTAACAACCTATTTAGACAACTAAACAATAATAAAGGGGTCTCTATGAATGATACTGACATTACTTTTTTCTTTTGGCTCACAAAGAGCTTTAAAAAGGAAATATTAAAGAAGATATCAATCTCTGGCTCATGTCATGAGGTTCATAAGTTTCTTTTGACACTTATTAGTTGTTAATCAAATGTTGTTATTATTGATGTAATTATATTTTAAAAGAAATATTTATATAGTGACTGAATTACTTGATTGATGTTCATAACATATAAGGAATGATATGTAAGAGCTATATTAGACTAAATTAGAAATTTTGAAAAGAATTTAAATTTTTCCTGACGTAATACATCGTTGTGATGTTAGTTTGAAATTAATTTGGCCAGGGAAAAGATTCTATCATCATTTCCAATTTATAGTCCAACCTTTTATTTTATCATTAATTTTTGTCGTTATGTACTAGATTATAGAGTGAAAGAAACTATATGGTTTTTTATTTGTAGGAATGTACAAGCTATTTTGAATGAGGTATTGATTTATAGTTACCGGTTCATTTTATGTGAAAAAAATTTAAGACTCAAATCACGATTCATGCATAGTTTCAAAATATTTTTTGAAAATTCATACATTGAAATCAAGAAAAAATAGTTGATGCAACCATTCTAATTTAACATTTTACTTGGATTATGCGACTAAAGTTTTTATTTGATTAATTTAATTTATATGATGAAGTGAAATTTGAAGAACTGTGGGACGGATAACTACCTCAATGGCTTGATCACCTCCTTATGAACTTATTCAGTTCTGTATATTTCGAGCGCTTTCAAGTACTGTGTATCTCATATTTGCATAAAGATCACAAACTCTTCAAATTCCATCACTATGTATGCCCAGATATTGTACCTGTGAAAGAGATGGAAGATCATATTAATTATGCTGAAATTGTTTGTTTCAACACAATTTTAATTGTTATTAAATAATCAGTACATGAAACAAGTAAAATTGTAGGAATATGGATATGGCATCATATTATAAGCTGTGGAGTGTGTCTAGTATGTACGGTTATATTGAATTAATGAGTATTTTGTTGATTATTGACTTTTTTTCTAAAAGTTAGGTTTATCAGTTACTCACTATAATTTGTTATTGTTTTTGGCCGATTTTTTTCCACAAAATACTTCGAGCCGTACTCCCAAGAAGATATCAACATGTCAAAAATTGCATAAGGAACCTTTTCTGGAAATTCATCGTGCAATGTTTGCAAGAGAAAATTGTATCAGACAAATCAATATAGGTTTTTTTAATCGTTGTAAGGGAAGGGATGGGTTTTATTAAGTATTACAATCATTACCGAATATATATTTAAAAATATGCAATATATGGAGCATTGCATCCTCATGTGTTTTATTATGAAAATTTATCTTACTTATTAATTAACAATATTTATGAATTTCTAGTCCAGATTACATTATCAATCCATACACTCTCTCTGTTCTACTAAAACTTGCTTATTTACTTTTTCAAAGTCAAAATTTATAAACTTTGACCCTAATTTTCAATATATATATATATAGTATATATATAATAAAAATACTATGTAACATCTGTTGATTCATCTTAATATCCATATTTTAATATTAATTTTTAATTTAAATTATTGTATGTAGTTAGAGATATTGGCGGTAAAATATAATGATTGAAGACTATGAAATGGAAAATAAGGAAAATGTTGTGTACTACAACAAGGATAATCAACAAGATCCATATATAACACTGTGCTAGCTAATTATGATGAAAAGTTTTGACAACTCAATCATTTATTTCCATATATATTGGATTTGCAAAAGCCGTGAGGTCTTGCTACAACAAGTAAAGAGATTAATCTACTTACGGAAATTTATTATAGAAGAAGCTTGACAATTTATAAGTTTTGTAGTTAAAAAGATAACTACACAGAAATTTATTGACTAGTGTAGACACCATACTACAACAAGATTACGAGTCCTTGGATTTTAAACTGCTCAGGCAACCAATTTATGAATATGGAGAAGTTAGCATCAGAAAGATGTTACATATTATTGGAAATTATTAATGTGTGTTTGGAAAGTGTTGCAACCAGCTCTTAATATGATTCAGTTTGAATTCTAATTTTCACAAGGTTTTGGGTAGTTAATGAAAAATGTCGAGTATTGTTAGAAGGACGTGGGAAATTAAGTTCCACGTGTTCATATGGGTGACATCTATGGGGAGGTGTCTAACAAAGATGAGAACTTTGCAATGACTAGTAATTTGTAGTTTGTTTCTATTTATTTAAATAATGTAGAATCATGACATTTTAAACTGGACGCCAAGTCTTATGCTACTCAATACAATGTATATAGAGCTAACTCATGTAATGAAACAATATTTCTTGATTACGAAGTTTAGAATATCATTTTTCTTACATATACTTTTACATTGTTTAACCTCTTAAAGATTTTAAAAATTCATACAGGAGTTTATGCAATTTTTATGCATTGAAACTAGTAATTTAAACCTAGTACTTGAATGCCCAGAAGTAGAAACATAAATATAATTTCCACAAAGATAGCTATGGGTAAGGGTGCTAGAGATGGCAAGACGACTACCACCATAAAAGAAGACATTCCATAACTTGATCAAACATTCAAGGGTTATGTTCGAGATACTCTAAGTGACATGGTTGGGCCTTTGACAAGGTCAAGAACGAACCTCAGAGATGCGGCATTGAATGATTTGATGGATCAAATTCATGATGAAGAACTCAACAATAAATCGGCTAGGGCTTAGATTAATTATTCAAGCTTGTCGATTAACTGAAGACATCGTGAAAAACACAATACTTTTTTCCCACCGGTTTTTTAACAAGGTAGTGTAATCTTTATAACTATTTTAACGTTATTTTACTTTGGTCCATAGCTTGACCATGTGGTCTTTTAAAGAGCTATTTACCCAGTCTATTTGGGTTTCGAAAATATTGAGTTTTATTCTGATTAGACATAGATTTGGTTAGATTATATAAGGTAATATTCTTCAAGGTTGCTTGGCGAAGAATTCGAGTATATTACCATTTATTTTTAGGATATTTAGTTAGATATGGTTTTAGCTTCTTAAACGTGCCATAAGTCGATTCAGTTTCCATTATTGATTACGGCTTGAGGTCGAGATTTACCCTATAAAAATAGGGGGTTGGCCGAGTTGTTCCACACCTTTTTATCAATCATATATTCAAAATTTTGGGATTATTCTCTATGCTTGCGAACTATCTTCAATGTTACTTAATCATGCGGGTTAATTAAGTATCATTAACCTTGTGAACTAATCCTGCGGGCTAGTTAGTGAGCAAGTCGAGATTGAGAGTATCTTGAGGGCTAGACTCTTGAATTTCACGTGGCATACTAGGGTTTTACGAGTTCCCTTATTTTGTCAAGGATCTAATTCCGAAATTCAGAGTCTTTTCAAGGAGATTCATATCAAAGGGGAAATGGATTCATATATACAAATATTATATTCAGTACCAGTAAAACACTAATATTTTCTAAAATTAAAAACCTTACTCATTTTATGACATTGATCTAAGAATAGATTTTTATTATATAATAAATAAAGCTAATTAGTAATTTATTATGAATATTTGAAAATCTTTGATTTATTTTAACATGTCTTTATTTCTTCTTGGGTGTAGATGGAATTGGTGTCCGACCATCGTTTAAAAATCATAAACAAATGAAATTAGTATCATAATAGAGCTAAGACATGCATGGAACTAAACATTGACATCTATTACTTTGAAAAACTTATTACGTACATATTAAGTTATTATAGTTATAAATTTATAATAACAATCGATTGTACATGTTTTCAAAGAAAAAAATAAATAAAAGAATTGAATCATATTTAGCATATAGTGAAATGACAACTAATTTTTTATCACAATTCATAAAATGACATGAAATATAATCCATATCACCATTAGTTATAACATAAAAACATTACATGATCGTCACGTTATAATAATCGAAGAGAATAATAGATAAGCTAAAATTTTGATAATTGAGCAATCCTAAGGCTGTAAAAGTCGATGAAACAATCATATATATGATTATGCAATATTCGTTCACCGGACTACTTGCACCTATGTGTAAAGATCTTTGTCTCCACTTTTCACAAATTCGGAAATGCAAACATCTTCTTCATTTATGTGGTTTGTGTGACAAAGTTCTTTCCAACCCCAATATAGCGACACCGACCGTCTGGCCATGAACTATACTCTGTCTTCCCTCCCAGTAGGGTCACGAAGTATTATAACATTGGAAAGATTAAGTTTATGGGCTCTAATTGTTTCAGCTGGAATAAACTGGAAAATATTGATTACTTATCAGTGTTGCTTCTCGAATATAATAATGTCATTAAATAACATAAAATAACAATCGATGAATAAAATTTTAATTTAAAGGGTTCACGCTCATTTTATGGAAATTTTTTTATTCCAAATAATAAAAAATGTAAATAGAAAGGTCGGCATAGATAGATTACATACCAATTCGCGTTGCCTCTTTTTTTATCTGTGTAACAAAATATGGTTTTTTGGCTGTCGAGCTCTTTTAGAGGTAAAAAGAACAAAACCAAAAGAATCAAATGATTTTTTCCTCTTTCCTAGATGATGTTTACCTTCTTTTGTAGTTTTCTACTCCTTCTCTGACACTATATTTGTTATATTTTAAACAACATATAAATATGAAAAAAGGAGTTTAGAGATATTTTATTTGATCCCATGACATGCTCTATATTTCTGATTATGTAAATGGCGTTAGGAGGTCGTCTCCGTACCTCTTAAATATGTAATTTTTAAGCCATTTTGCTTACTAACTACAATTATGTAGCTAGTGGCAAGTCAGGATCGTCCACAGAGACGAGGGATATTCTCAAGTGTTTGCTCATAAAATGGTAAATACTACGCTAGATATATAGATACACATATATATAAAAGCAC